>JACDJE010000163.1:1605273-1682135 GCA_016647715.1 Pavo muticus
TACTTTTTTTTTTTTTTTCTTTTTGGCACTGGGAAAGTGTTGTTTTATTTTCCAGCCTGACAGTCACAGTTAATCTTTATAGTACATGCATTTTCTCTTTAGGAAAAATGACAAGGAATACATCGCTGGTGGCTAATGGTTGTTATCATTTCAGTTTTACAGATGATAGATTTTCTTCTAAATATACTCAAGGGTGATCTTTGCTGTCAGTGTCTGCCTTGTTCTCATCTTCTGAATTTGGACATGGTTGATAGAAATTTCCAGAGCTTTCACTGGGATGAATCTTTTAGCCCCCTTAGATAGTTTAAAAGCATTTCTGATAATACTGTAAAAGAAGTGTTTTGTGTGATAGAGTTGTGAAAAAAAAATTATTCCATAAACATGTTCATTGTTTTTAGGAAAGAAATTAAAGATAAAACAGGCGGAAAAAATTCTTTTCAAACAAACAGAATGGAAAGATGTATATTAGCATTTATTGTTCTTCTCTCGTACTGAGACTTTCTTTATAATATATACTTTTATAGTTTATCTCTAGTGATTATTCTGAATGCTACAATTAGGAATATAAAATGATGGACAATACTGCACTGAAATTTTAGTGGAAATCCAGCTTTCAGTGACAAGCAACGACTTTTCTGTTAGTCTATTTCAATTTCAAGAAAAAAATAAATGTTGAAATATATTGTGACATAATTTCAAATGCAAACAGTATCAATCAACAATGAAACAAATATTTTCAAGCTTAAATATTTATATTTGTGTTAGTTTTATTTTCAGGGGAAATACTAAAAGGACTCAGGAGCAGATATTTATATTTTGTTAGAAAAGGTTTCCTGTAAAATGAAAAAAGCAAAAAATATATGTATAGTGTTATGGAGAAAGATTTATTGCTAAATTTGGAACTGCAAATTAAATTCCTTTCACTTATTGAGAGTACATTCAGTATGCTTCTGTGACTAAAACCTATGGGCAGAATTCAGAAGGGTCACTCTCGCCTGGCATTCTAGCTGCGGTAAAAGACCTTGGATCTCGGCTCTGAAAGAACAAGGATAGTTCCCTTTAATGTGTGAATCCATTCTCACAAATGTTTCTTTTTGGGCATTATTCTATTGTTGTTAGTGTGAAAGTAGAACAAAACAGAGATAGCAGTTAGCATATATTGTTTGTATTTCTTCCAGCATAAGAATGAACAGGAAAAAATGGCTTAAAAAGTGAAGCAAAATTAATTGAGTAGGAGAACCACCAGAAAAGTCTGAATGGAAAATACATGGGGAAAAAAAAGAGTTCAGGAGAGTTGGGAGCTCTTTAAACAGTATCAAAGGCACAAGCAAAAAACATTTCAAATAGCGTAAAGTCAGGATGGTCATGACAGATCAGCTGGGCTGTACTGTGAAATCTCTAATGTCCTCAAATATAAAAAGTAAAAATACAGAAAATTTAAGCTATGTAGATGACTAAGTATACAAGAATTGCACAATTTTATTGTCAAGAAATATAATGTTATGATGAGCAAAACATGCTAAAAAAATCAATAACTTTGTAATACAGAAATGGCTTCATTATATTTATATCTAGAAATGGTAGATAAGTTGGTTTGTTCTTCAGCAGAAAAGGACAGCTAGAGCTGTGAAGGCAACATGCTTAATGTCCTTTTAATTCACTTTGCAAAATAGGACAACTGTAATTAGCTGACTAGCAGTACCAAGGATAGAATGGTAAAAACAGGAAAATATCAGTTTAAAAAGTGCTTGCATAAAATGTCTGTTTTGAAATCAATTGTGGCTTGTGAAAGTCACAGAATAATGTAGAAAATAATGCAATTTTCTTTGGGAAACTGAAGAACAGAGAAAGATTTCTAGAAGTCTAGAAAAAAGAAAATGTAGATACAGCAGAAGGAAGTTTGTAAAGAAGACAGGAATTTGTTATCATTCAATGAAATAGTTTGTGAGAACTTTGAAGTCAACAAAGAGATAATAGTCAGTGTAGATTTTCCTGGAATAAATAAGGTCAAAACAATATGCTGTTTATTGTTTTCAGACTAAAATAAACAGTATCAAGCCTTGATAAACATGTAGATTTAGATATCACAGCCAGTGACATGGGGAGATTAAACTGTAACAGATGAAAAAAAAAAAAATTGTCCTTGAGTTGCAGTTGTCACTACTTATTAGGATCCAGAGGCTCATCCTAGGCTTAGCAGTATATAATATTTTCTGTAATGACTTGGATGAAGAAACAGAAAGTATGCTTGTTAATTTGTAGACAATCTCACATGGGAGAGACTTCAAATACGTTGAATATCAGAATTAAAATATTAAATGATCTCAACATTACTCATGCAGAAATGCTGAAAGAGCCGAAGACATTCACAGATCAGATATGGTCACAGACTTCATACACTTAGAAGAGGGTTTTTAAAAAGTGCATTAATTCTTCCCAATGTCTAGGAAAAGAAAAGAAGAGTTGTTTAATTTAGATTTTGAAAAATAAAAGCATTATAGAAGTATTTTCTTGATGTAGATATATTTCAATATAGTGATAAAAACTGGTTCTATGTAATTTTTAAAGAGAAGATAGACAAGTATCTATTAGAAATGGCAAAAGTATTTTAGGTTTAGCCTTGGGGAATGAGATAGACCTGAAACATGGGGTTTCAGTGTGCCTTCCAACACTTTTTTCATAATTTCTTTGACAATCTTACTGCTGAAAATGAGAAATTAGGAATAAACAGATCACATTAACTGTGTGCTGATTATTGACATGCATGAAAACAAAAGACCAACCAGATAAAGAAAAAATAAAGGAACTAGAAATTCCAAGTCATTTTAAATAATTTTGACATTCCAATTTGTATAAAAGAAATTATAACACTAATTTTTGTAAGGAATTAATAAATTCAATTGTACAAAAATGTGTTTTTATGGTAGGTGTATTATCCAGATGAAGTCTAAAAGGAAAAAAATGTATATGCACATCCTCTGTAAGTGAGCCACCTCTACTTTTGAAACATTGACTTTCATTATTAATTGTCATTAGAAAGCATTTACATAATTCCCATGTCAAATAATTCTTTACTTTATCTCAAAGACATAAATCTTACTGTCAAGGGAACACTTAAAATATTCAGACACCATTAACGCTTGTGAATTTCTTCATTATTAGCCTCTGCAAAACATTGGAAAATGCTGATGAAGCTCATGGTTGAATGCTTGCCATTTTAGTTTGGTACCTTCATAGCTCAGTATTAAGGCCCTTACATATAAAAATCTATTCTAGGTCTAAAAGTACACCTAAAAATTNATTTTATTACAAAGATTCATTGGAGAACATTCATTTAATTTAACTTAATCATCTACATCTGAACTAGCAATGCCTGGCAGTCATTATAGACAATGAATAGAAGTAGGCACTTTTAGGGCATGATTCATCTGACCTATTTTAGACAGTTACATGTGGTGTTTCGTATGTTGGAAATACATATTTCTTTCCACTAAGTATAAAAAAGAGCTTGTGATGACTAACTCAACTGTATATGAAAGTACTATGAATATATTTTTGGTCAGAGACCTCCCACTTCATATTTCTATCAAAAAAATGAATTCGTGACTAAAAAAAGCTCAAGTAATTCAAGTTTTTCCACACACTGACTTAAACTATATCTAAATATATAATACTACAATAATAACCCTCTTTCTGTCTATGGAAAACAAGTGACAAAGGAAAAAAAAGTAGATTACATGGTTAGCATACTGATGAGAGTAGTAAAATCAATGCCTTAAGAGAGGGAATGAGACTTACGTTTCTCAGAAGAGTCTTCAGGTCCATGTTGGGTTTATTCTAGCATAGCAGTGGTGAAAATGTCTCTTCCTGACTTTATTGTCCCAGCAGGTTTTGAGTAGTGAGTTTGAAATAAAACACTTGATTTCAGTAAAAGGCAGTCATGCACTGCCAGTTCTGATTTCTAGTTGTCTTAGCAGAAAGAAGATGGAGCACTACACTTTTCCTTGCAGACCATAACCTCATATAATCTTGGCAAAAGGAATTGTGTGTGGTCAGTGCTAGGAAAGCCACTGAACAGATAAAGGTTCATGATGGCACTACCTGTACAAACATACCACAAGGTATGGCATCTCTTAATATCTTTACTCCAGTGTCTTGATTCAAGGATTACACCCATGTTTTAATTCTGGGGCAGATGCAAGCTACAGTATACTTCCAATCCCCTTGTTATCCCTTCTGCTATATTCAGCATCTGAGTACATTTGCACAAGCCATAGTATTCTCACATACCAAGGAGACAATCACATAAGGAAAACTCAGAAAAACATAACAAACAAACAAAGAAAAACAACAAAGGAACAAAGAAAGAATAATAACAACAACAACAAAAACAGCAAATAAACGCAGAAAAGCAAGAAGGAAGGATGCAAGTAAGCAGCAAATAAAGGTACAGCGGAACATGGTGCTCAGCAATATTTCATCTCAATGTGGAGTCAGGATACAGGAAGGCTGTTCTTTTAATATATGTATACCCAATGGCGAGATTAAGAAACAATGGTTCAAATGTTGGTCCACCCAGTTTATTACAAATCCTAGTCAATCAGGAAGATGGGGAAGGGAAGGCCGGTGATTATTGTGAATTAGGGCGATAGGGAAGGGAAAGCGGGCGATAGGAAAGATAGGAAAGGAGCAAGAATTACATAAAGCGGGGATAGTCACCACCAAAGATCCTGCAGCGTCCCGTTGAGCGCCGTTCCGATGGTCTGAGGCTGATACAGGAGTAAGAGCACGGGAGAGAGCAGCAGCAGAGTGGCTGGGCTTAGATAGTAAGCAGGTACAGCGACAGTGAGTCTAGGAGAAACAGGCAGGACTCAGATAGCAGGCCCAGGAGAGTCTGGCAGCAGGTAGGCATCACGTCATGAGGCATCTGATGCCAGACACAACTCTCTTGGTTGTAGGTCCCTTTTTTTAGCCTCTTCTTCTGCCAACATGGGATTCCTGGGCACTTAGGTAAGAGTCACGTGCAGGACCCCTGAGCATGCAGGTATGCTTACCTCCCTCAAGAAGAGCCCACACAACAGACTGCTTATCGGCCATTAAGCTGCTACTCATCTCTCTCTCATTGCCCCTGGCCTGCAAATCTTCAGACAAAGGATTTCTCCAATTTTGATCAGGACTCGCCTAGACTTGTCCATTTGTGTTCAACAGCAAGCTTTCAGACAAAGGTGCAAAAAAAGAATAATCTCTCACAGAAGGCAAATGCTGTACTGGTCTGCATTAGGAGTGTTGCCAGTAGGTCAAGGGAGGTGATCTTCCCGCTCTGCTAAGACCTATCAAAGTTGGAGTGCTATGTTCAATTTTCTTCTAAGACTGAAAGAAGTGGCACTGTTCAGCCTGGAAGAGAGGAGGCTTAAGGATGATCTTATCAATGTGCCTAAGTACATGAAGGGAGAGTGTAAAGAGAACATAGCCACGCTCTTTTCAGTGATGTTTGGTAACAGGATAAGGGGCAACAGACACATATTGAAATACAGAAGTTTCCCTCTGAGGATCAGGCAGGATGTCTTTCCTATAGGAGGGAATGAGTACTGGAACAGGTTGCCCAGATATTCTTCCTCCTTGGTGATATTTAAAAGCCACTTTGGCATGGTTCTGGGAAATCTTCTGGAGATGGTCCTGCTTGAACAGGGGATTGGACCAGATAACCTCCAGAGGTGCCTTCCAGCCTCAAATGAATTTTGATTCTATGAAAACTTAAGTATTTCAAAACAGATAAGAAATTGCTAGGATTAAGAAATGCTTAAATTGTTGCACTGAATGACAAAAAATCTAACAGTATAAAATATTAATTGTAAGTGAGACAAAGCCAAAAATATGTTCCCAGATGCTAAAGTTATTAAAAGGAAATTTTTAGGAATTGTGAAAATGAGTCCACAGAAAATTTGATATTGCATGATATTGACACACTCTTGAAAATATATTAGTTTTGATTAAGGAAAAAAAATCCTAACACAACACCTTGAGAGAATAAAATATGTGTCTTCTCTTAAGATGATTTTGTTACTGCTTTTCTTTTCAGGTCTTTTTGTAAAAATTTTTTTTTTCCAGTAAAAGTTGAGTATTGTGAATTTGTATCAAATTTGACAGAAACACAGACACTATAAAAAAGTGTTTTATCATATCAGTGATATGATATCATATCATATCACTTAGTCACTAAGTAGACTAGGGTGAATTTTTAACCATATTCATAGAAATAGAACATAAGCATTATGTCAAACTGCATTGGACACCAGAAAATCTGCATAGCAAGCCATTATTATGGGTGCCTGAACTACAGTCCTTTTATGATAGTGTCGCTGTATTAATGGACAAGGAAAGAGCCATTGATGTCATCTGTTTTGAATTCAGTAAGGCCTTTGACATGGTACCCCATAATACACTTCTCTCCAAATTGGAAAGATATGGATTTGATGGGTGGATTGTTGAATGGACAAAGAACTGGCTGCAGGATTGAACTGATTGCTCAGTGGCTTAATGTCTAGATGGAGATCAGAGATGAATGATGTCCCCCAGGAGTCAGTGCTGGGACCAATACTCTTTAATATCTTCATCAGTGACATTGACAGTGGGGTCGAGTGCACACTCAGCAAGTTTGCTGATGACACCAAGCTGTGGGGTGCAGTTGACACATCAGTGGGACGGGATGCCATCCAGAAGAACCTAGACAGGCTTGAGCAGTGGGTCCAGGTAAACCTCTTGAGGTTCAACAAATCCAAATGCAAGATCTTGCTCCTAGATGAGGCAATTCCACTACCAACACAAGCTGGGGGATGAAAGGATTGAGAGCAGCCCTTCTTAAAAAGACTTGGGGGTACTGGTGGATGGGAAGCTGGACATGAGCCAGCAATGTGCCCTCACAGCCAAGAAAGCCAACCGTATCCTGGGCTGCATCAAAAGAAATGGCCAGCAGGTTGAGGAAGGTGATCCTGCCCCTCTACTCTGCACTAGTGAGGCCTCATCTGGAGTACTGCATCCAGATGTGGAGTCCTCAGTACAGGAGAGTCGTGGACCTGTTCGAGCGTGTTCAGAGAAAGGCCACAAAAATGATCCAAGGGGGATGGAACACCTCTCCTATGAGGACAGGCTGAGAGAGCTTGGGGCTCTTCAGCCTGACGATGAGAAGGCTCCAAGGTGACCTGATAGTGGCCTTTAAATATCTGAAGGGGAGCTACAGGAAAGAAGGGGACAGACTCTTTAGCAGGGTCTGTTGTGATAGAACAAGGGGAAATGGTTTCAAGCTCAAAGAGGGTAGATTTAGGTTACATATAAGGAAAAACTCTTTTACAGTGAGGGTGCTGAGGTACTAGAACAGGTTGCCCAGGTATGTGTCTGATGCTGTGTCCCTAGAGGCTTTCAAGGTGAAGCTGGAGGCCCTGGGCAAGCTGATCTAGCTGTGGATGGCCCTGTTCATTGCAGGGGAGTTGGACTAGATGACCTTTAAAGGTCCCTTCCAACTTTAAGGATTCTATGATTCTGTGATTCTAATAGATCTATTCCCTTTTCTTGGCATTTGCTTCTAACATATCTTACTCCAGCCAACTTTTAGCTTTGCTGATCTTGGATACACGCTTTGTTTTCCATTGTAATTTAGTCAAGATATTAAACTTTAAATAAGTAGCTAAACTGAAAAACAAAACAGAGCTAAATAGAATTAGCTTTCCAATATTTAATAATATACTCACTTTTATTTTGGCAGCTAATTTCTGCTTTCAGAGCTCTGTTCATGTTTGCATTTTTCACAGCTCTTTCAAAATATATTTACTGCAAACTTTACTGATCACACTCTTCACAGCATTATTTATGGTCATCAAAGAGAGAAACTTGATCTGTCAAAGAAAATAAGCTATGTGGTATGAACTTCACATTGCTTATTTTCAACTTTATCTTCTCCATATGTTTTGAAGGAGGGATTGATATATTTATGTTTTGATTAGCAAGATAAAAAGAAATATATGAACCTGGCTGCATTGCTGTCCAATCTTTCAAAAGAAAGGAAAACACACAAAGCACAAAATTCTAATAGATAATTAATGTTCCTTTAATTGTGAATGGCTTCATAGATTCTGAACTTTATAATACTGTAATCAGGAAAAAAACAAAACTGCATTGGTGAGATATCATTATCAGTCATGCCACCTATCAAATATATTTTAGAAAAAATGAAGCTTGTGATATGTTGTGGTGACTATACTTCTAAAAGCTTAAGGAGTGATCTCTATTTTCCACCATGTTTGGTTTTTAGTAAAATGATAGATCTTATTCTCCTCAAATTCTCATTGTATGTATTTTAGGGTTACAGCAGAGTTATTTTTTTAAGACATAGTATTCAAAAATTCTGAATTAGAAAAATATACTGCAAGGCTCTTAAAAAAGAGGTTGTATTTTCCAGTATTGCCAAGCAGAAATCATCAATGACAATTTAAAAAATATCATTGAGTAATTCAGATCACCATCCTAATTTCTATGTTAGAATATTGGAATATGTTAGTAATAATTTAAGGCCTTATATGATGCTATTTGTAATTTGTGTATGCAAGATTTAAAAAACAAGTCATGATCTGAGATGACAAGTTCCCAGATGGTGTAGGAGAACATATTGACCAGCCAGATGAATGGAAACAGGTTTGGAGAACGTAAGAAGAGATATATGTGGAGTAAGACTTGTTAGAAATTATTTTGAGGAGATTCTCTGTGAATCAGGCCTTATTTTTCCCTATATAAGGAGAAGTGTAGATAATATTCTCATCCGTATTTCTGTGAACAAAATAAGAACTAACCTTGAGTAGAGTAGTCCTTTGTCATAGTGCTACTGTGTTTCATAATGCAGCCTCTGATATACCCAACCACTTAATTCCAGAAATAAATAAAAAAAAACAAAATGGCCTTTGGATCCTCATGAATAACAAAAGTACACCGAAGGTCTGACTATAACAGGGACTCTTCACAGATAGATAACAAAAAAAAATTCTGCCTCAGATCTACCAAAATTCATGATTCCTTCTGTGATTAAATTGGATGGGAAGCTAGGAAAGNTATGAACTGGTATTTATGCTCTATTGCTTTAGAACTTTGTCTGTCCTTCATTAGTCAATATTAGTCAATATTTTAGTATTTTTTTCTTCTGTAATTACTATAACTAGTATAT
The DNA here is from genome assembly GCA_016647715.1 of Pavo muticus. Taxonomy (NCBI): domain Eukaryota; kingdom Metazoa; phylum Chordata; class Aves; order Galliformes; family Phasianidae; genus Pavo; species Pavo muticus. Next base: position 1,614,482 of record JACDJE010000163.1, read on the forward strand.
CTAACTCATTAATTTAGTACAGCCATTTTGAAAGGTTCTTCTGACATATCTGACAACCACTATCCAGAAAATTTATCATTAAATGTACTGTATGCTTCTTTCAAGACACTTTGCAAAGAGCATCATGAAAACAGTTCTTCACAGAAAAAAAGAAGTGTCAGACTAGTATGTGGCAGACCAGCAGGAGAAGCTAAAACTATAAGTGTGAAATGCTGTTCGATAAAGCTTGAGAAGTACATTTGAATTTTAGAACTAATCGGCAGTGAGCTGAGAATAGAACACTGAATTTCAACACCTTCTATGTCCAGATTATGTATCAAGCCCAGCACTTTTCAGATACAGGTGAAAGTAACTCTTGGATGGCTCACATTATTTCTAGGGAGGAAGGAGGTGAACATGCTGCTGGTTACCCATGCATACACAGTGACTATAATTTGCTTTAAAGAGCATGATAAAAATACAAGCTGTAAGTAATGAAGTGGTATAAAAATGTCCATCTGAAACCTGGTTTCACATTTGGCGAACGGATTACCATCATGCTTTTAAGCTATGCAGACTTAGCAGGAAGTAAAAGTGATGGTCCTAGTTCTACACTTTGTGTGTACTAGCTCATACTTTGCCACTACACAGATATATTCAGTACCAATCTTTCCCTTCTTTGTTCCTCTTCTGAAATTCAGAATATGCCATTCAGTAACTCACAGGTACTTACAGTTGGATAGATTTTTATTTGTGGGGAAACAGTGTTGTTTCCCGATTTGCGTATTATTTCTAGTTTATAAACAGCTAATTCCATGCCTTATAGGAGCATGTACTTACAGAAGCAAACAGTATTACTCAGCGTGAAATCAACATGCGACTCTGGGAGGGAACACAGTACTCTAGTTTAATGAACTGACCTTATTATTGAACAAACTCTTTCTGCTCAGGCCTCTGGGCATAATCTGATACAATTTATTGCAAAACAAATCCAGATTGCTTTAGTTTTTAGCTTCAGTAGGTAATTCCTTACAAAGACTAACAAAGGCACAAAGCACAAAATAAAAACAATATACTAATAGGCTTTTTCTGAAATTAAAGCGCATCGTATTTCTCAGAGGTAGCCTAAGAATACAGTAATAAAGCTGTAACTCCCCAAAGAGAAAAAAAAAAACAACAACTCATAAATGATGCATAAGTAGATAAGAAGCAGGTGGATTAGAGCTATAAATGCAGTGAGTTGAAGTGTTGGGATTGGCAATGACATTCATGTCCTATATTCAGCCTCTGAGGAAAATGGATCAAGAATTCTGTAGAGTAACATTAATTTCTATACAGCACCAGTGAGTCCCTTGAAGTTTATTTTTAATGACTGGCTGCAGAGTGCTCTCTGAAAGAAGCACCTTTTGAAATAATTTTCTCTAACTCTATAGGAGTGAAGTTCACCTCTTTTCAGGGATTCAGTCCATTCCCTTCTGCTGTACATCACAATTATGTGCATAACTTTGGGGATTCTTTGGGGAAGATGGNAAAAAAAAAGTGGACGTGAGCAGGTATATTTTGACAAAATAAAAGCAGAAAGGTACTGCTTTTGAAGATGGGCAACGACGGAATACAGCTCTTCACTGATAATCTTTTTGAAAACTTCAAAAAAATGTGAGTATTGCCATTGATTAAGTACATGAAACAGTAATTTTGCAAAAGCAGAAGTATAAAATACTTTAGAAAGAGCAGAATTATGAAGCAGGATAGCTTCACTCAAACTTGAGAAGTAATGTCTGTCACACAAAATGGAAATATAATTGCTCTGTAATGTCTGGAACTATTGAAGATATAAGTTTGACTTTTTTTCCAAGGAAAAGTGGATAAACCTTATGATCAAAGGTATTGAGGAATAAAGCCAGAATGTAATGTTCAAAACAATTTTTTTTTTTTTAATAGTAAGTGATCATCCAGTTCTTTCTTTAACGGTAGAAATTAAAATTTTCTATGAAGGATGATGAAAAGCAGATAATGGCAGACTTTAAAATGTTGAACAAACATATACAAATCAGTAGCAACAATGACTTTTTTTAATATAATATGAACTGAAGAGTAGAAAATGGATTACCCATTAAGAAAAAAATGTAAAAATATCAAAGTGAGTTATTAAATAGCATGTGATTGTATGCTCTCTCTTGGCAAAATAATTGAACTGTTGAGAAAAAAAATTTAAACTTTAATAACTGTAGTGTGCGAGAAAAAAAAATATTTTTCTTGGTATTTTACAGCATTTAGTGAATTGAGAAAGTAGCAGAAGTAGGATATTTAGATATTAATAAACCATTTAGGAGTCTTTGGAAACTTTTCAAATTCTTTAAAATAGGCTTCATATATAAAAAAGGCCAGCTAGAAGCCAAACTGCTTTCAAAGGAGAAGCTCAGTTTCTGCCCTGGTTGGAATGAAGAAATAAAGATCAAAGACCACAAGGACATAGCCAGACAGGTCTGGGTCATGTTCAGTTTGTTCTGACTAAGAATCTGTCATGAAAATAATTTGATTATAGCATCATAAGATTACATTTTGCACTCTTGGAGACTCACACAAAGCCATTTATTTGAATGCTTTAACACTTCTAAATTTTGAAGCAACATTTAGCCTTTGTAGATTAAAGTATTGAATCAGGAACTCAATGATCAATTTCAGCCATTTGACTGCGTACTACTGCCCAGTAACTACAGGATGACTGCTGTAATTGCAGTAACTGAAAATTCCAGAGAACAAACTGTGTTAATGAATGTTACAAAAAATGAATAGCATCTTTTTAATATGGAAATGATGGGAATGTAGATGCGAGACATCGAGGCCTCAAACAAGCTTTTATTGCTGTATATAAAAAAATATCAAATAACAGAGTAGATACTGAAAAATAATAGCAGCAAGTAAGGAGAAGAATCTCAGCATAGAGTTTATATTAAGATAGAAAATCCAACAATACATAGTTATTTTATGCTGGACTTTAACACACAAATAAGCGTCACTGCACAATCAGGTTTGACAGATAAAACAACTTTATTTTTTCCCCCAAAATACTCTTGATGAATCACTGTTGTAGTTTGGAGCTTTCTTTTACATCAGTCTGAAGTGTTTCACATAGAATATAATATTAATTTCCTTTACTCCAAAGCTTAATTAGTCAGATTTACCTACCTTTTAATTCTCAGTATCACTAATGTAGCTGTTTTGAAAAGTGTCTGAGCCTTTGTAAGCACAAGAAAATGTTAAACTCCTTGTAATTTGGCAGTTAATTTTTGTTATATAAATATAAACAAGGAAACATGGTTAACTATTGGTAAAAGAAACTGCAGCATAAAAAAAAATGAAGTGACTACTCAACATTGGAAGAAGGAACAGCGTTTGTAAAGACAAAAGGTGAGGGTAAATGGTACTTAATAATATCTTTTACATACATAAGTATGTATATGTGTAACTGAATCAGAAGATGTGCTCCAGAATCACATGTAATGTTCTCCAACAGAAAATGGGCAGTAAGACCACAGAATCAGACGACAGGGAGTCAAAAGGAGCCCTTCCTCCTGAAATGCAAAAGCATGTCGATCTGCCCTTTGGCACCATGGCACTGACTTAAAGTATGAGAATAAGGCCAAGTGCAAAGTGCTGCACTTGGGTCAGGGCAATCCGAGGTATTTATACAAACTGGGGAAAGATCTCCTTGAGAGCAGCCCTGCAGAGAAGGACTTGGGGGTCCTGGTAGACGAGAAGCTGGACATGAGCCAGCAGTGAGCGCTTGCAGCCCGAAAGGCCAACTGCGTTCTGGGCTGCATTAAAAAAGGGGTGGCCAGCAGGGAGAGAGAGGTGATTGTCCCCCTCTACTCAGCTCTTGTGAGGCCCCATCTGGAGCACTGCATCCAGGCCTGGGGCCCCCAGTGCAGGAAGGACGTGGAGCTCTTGGAGTGGGTCCAGAGGAGGGCCACGAAGATGATGAGAGGGCTGGAGCACCCCTCCTATGAGGAAAGGCTGAGGAAACTGCGATCGTTCAGCTTGGAGAAGGGAAGGCTCCGGGGAGATCTCATTGCAGCCGTCCTGTACTTGAAGGGAGCCTATAAACATGAAGAGGAACAGCTGTTTACAAGGGTGGATAGAGATAGGACAAGGGGGAATGGTTTTAAACTGAGACAGGAGAGGTTTAGGTTAGATATTAGGAGGAAGTTTTTCACACAAAGGGTGGTGACGTACTGGAACAGGTTGCCCAAGGAGGTTGTGGATGCCCCATCCCTGGAGGCATTCAAAGCCTGGTCTAGTGGTTGGCAACCCTGCACATAGCAGGGGGGTTGAAACTACATGATCATTGTGGTCCTTTTCAACCCAGGCCATTCTATGATTCTATGAATATGCTCTAAGATACGTGGAACTATTTTTTGCTCTCAAAAAACTAGGAAAGATAAACACAGAACTAAAAACACAATAGAACACAGAGTAGTAATAAAATATGTGAGGAAAAAATAGCTGATATTTGCCACTTTGCTGAAAATAAGGATTTAGAATACTTTCTTTTTCATTGTTATATGATCTATTAATTTGGTAAGCTATATATTACTGATATTATTACAGTTAGGAAGAGATTCATCTTGCCAAGCTTCATCATTCCAAAATTAATTTTTCTAAACATTTGTTCATATCCAGCATCATAACTAAACTCGGTGTTTTAATTGTTCATTTTAAAAAATGGTGACTAAATCTGTGGGGGTGCCATTTACTTACCACTTACCATAGGAAATTCATGGCTAGATTTTTATACTGACCTTTAAGAAGGATGTCTAAATTTTGTCCACCAATGCAGTTTAATGATCCTGTTACCTATCAATTCCTGGAGATCCCATATGAGGAGAGCAATCACAAGTAGATGTTTGAAATCTTTTGGGAGTGACAAATGTTCTTTCTCAGAACTTCAAAAACTAGCATGTATGTTTATGCATTGCGTGATAGTTCTGGGGAGTCACAGTTGTGACTGTTTGGGTTAACAGTGCTGTGAACGTACAACAAGATAATGAAAGAGATTTTGTCCCTTTTTTAGAATTAGAAAAAGGTGTGCAATTTGCTCAGCTGGGAAATCAGATATCCCAGACAGAAACTTCTGGGTCAGGAGCCCTCAAGGATCCAAAAATTCTTCACAATATGGAGAGGTTATTTAGGGATGGTTATTCATTTTAAGTGACGGGCTATTATTCAGGTGAGACAAAAAAGAAAAAAAAATACATTAAAAAATTTTGTAATTTACATTACAAAACCAAGCACCAGATGGAATTAACTATTACACAGTTAATGCACATCCTCTTTTAGTAACTCTTTACTTGCTTTGTGGACTATTTATAACTGTTTTTCTATGTAGGAAATGTAGACTGGCTAACTGAAAGTATGCAAACAGAGGCAGTCAACTTACTGAATTGTTCTGTGTACTGAGAAAAAGTCACATTCCTCTGTTTTTTTTCCTAAGCATCATTTTTTGATTCAAAGGCATCCCAATAGAAATACTTGTGAGTCTCAGAGGAAAATAAAGATGTATTCTGTTTCAGTGTGCCCATGAAACTTTTTAGTATTCTTCTTGCCGTAATGTGACTCATATCCCTTGTTTTGGAAATGTTGATGCACTCTAAGAAAAATGGACACATGAAAATAGTGGAAAATGACAATATTAATTTCAAAATTATTTCCTGGAATTTTTATTATTTATTTGTTTGTTTGTTTGTTTGTTTATTTATTGTTATAGAAACATAGAAAGTTACTTTCCTAAAGTATTTTGAAATACGAAGAAGTTTTCTACTTCTAAGAATTAATTTCTTCAAAGCACATAAATGACTTAATTTTATAGTCATTATGTAAATATAGCAAGCAAAGAACTGTGATAAAATCACACCTTACTGGACAGACATTAAACATAAAACATCCACATTTCAGAATGAATGCCTTCTGTATTATTGCTGACTTTTATTTCTTTTTAAACTCTCATCATAACAATACTAGATATTCAGTTTCTAGCATCTCTTCTGAAAGACACAAAGAGTGGCAGATAGCAGATAGTGCAAGACAGTAATAAGAAATGGAAGATCATCAGATTGTGTTGTGATATGTCTAAGGAATCACAGTGATGGACTATTTCTGGTATTTCTGTGGTGTTCTGTCGCTCAGTGTAATAATAAAGATCTAGTCCGCCGATGACTGCTCATAAAAATATATCTCATTTACAATATGAACTTATAGCAAACCAACATGTTAAGCAGAAAAATTGTGATGCTAACATACCATTTAACTTAATGTTGAAAATAATTGTGCATATGTTTCTCTTTATAAATTCTACTTCTAATAAAACACCGAAGATTTTTCTTTTGTGGAGAAGTGTGGTAATTGGAAAATATACTGGAAAAAATTCTGTCCAACTTGTTAAAAATGACAGTGATTATATCTCTTTTCACATGTTATACTGTGCAATGTATGCATCTTTATTTATAGAAGTGGCAGTCCATGCTGACTTGAGGAATGTTAAGTGTCTTTTAGATTAATCATTACCCCAAATCTATAAATGTTATTCTCTACTTTGCTACTTAAAGACTAAGAATGGCACGTGTGAATGACAGCTAGGCATTTCTATGCATTAAATCTCTTCCTATATAATGATCTGAAAGATAAAAATGGGAAATTATTTTAGAGTTTCTTGAAAACTATTTCCCACTTAAGCTGAAGTGAAAATCAAAATCTTTGCCTGTACTGAAATGGCATGTCCTGCTAGCTTGTGTGAATGTGCATAAACCTTTTAAAATAAAAATGTCCAGTCTATATATCCAAGGAATGTAAATTGCCAGTTATTTTAACAGAAAGCTGCTACTTTGCAGTAGTAGACTTCCTGCAGTACTTCAATTCATGATCCTATGGGGAACCATTGCCATTATTATCAGCATTTTGGGGTAGTTTCATAGAATCATAGAATCATAGAATGGCTTGGCTTGGAAGGGACCTCAAGGATTATCAAACTCCAGCCCCCCTTCTGCAGGCAGGGCCACCAACCTCCATATGTAAGACTAGACTAGGCTGTGCAGGGCCCCATTCAACCTGGCTAGTTTGTCTGACTTTGCCACAATTTCTATCAGTGATGAATTCTTCTGGTTTTTGAGAAAGGCCCAGATTACCTCCAGAGAAGACATTCATAGAATGGCTTGGGTTTGAAGAGACCATAAAGATTATCTAGTCCTAACTCCCTGCAGTGGGCAGTAACACCTCCCAGTGTTATCAGGTTATCCAGGGCCCCATCCAGCCTGGCCTTGAACATCTCCAGGGATGGAGCATCCACAGCTTCTTTGGACAACCTGTTCCATCATGTCCCCACCCACTGAGTGAAGAATTCTTTCCTAACATCTGTCCTAAATCTTCCTTCTTTTAGTTTACAACTGCTCCCCCTTTTCCTATTTTCCTATCACTATCAGACCATGTGAAATGTAGATCTCCCTCCTGATTACAAACTCCTTTTAAATACTGGAGGGCCACAATGATGACTCCCGGGAGCCTTCTCTTCTCCAGGCAGACCACGCCCAGCGTTCTTTGTCGGAGAGAAGCTCCAGCCCTCTGATTACCTTCATGGTTCTCCTCTGGGCTCACTCCAGCAGCTCCAAGACTTGATGACTAGCACTTCAACAGAAGGCATGTGTGTTATCATGCAAAGAATATGATAAAATGGCTTTGAAATATTTGGAGAGGGCAATACAGGTGTAGATTGCAGGTGAGGAAACAAAGGAAGTTTGAGATTGTTGAGTAGTAAAATACAGATTTTTCCTCTTGTGCAGCTGGCAGAGAACAGTTGTAAAAGCTCTGAATCTGGTATTTGTGTGGAAAGAGGCATCATAGCTTTAGGTTATGACACATAGCCTCTGAAAGTTTTCCAGCTAAAACTAAATCAGAGTATAGAGAATTCTGTAGTTCTGTAGTGTAATTGACTCCTCTATTTGCTTGAGGAATATAAAGAGGTATAATTTATTATTAGGAAAGTGTGGGAATTGAATGTTGTTTCTGCATCAGAGCACGATAAGAATTTTGTTAATTTCATGACCTCTGCTACCATTTGGGTCCTTTATTACAATTAATAGTTCTTTTCAGGGGTCTTTCTACTTTATCAGGGTTCTCTGGTAGTTTTCATTGCTCATCCTCTAGATAAACCTTCCCCAACAATGCATACTCAGTATATAAATAAAACAATATATACATACATGTATATATATATAGATATATCCATAGAGATTAGGTAGATGGAGTAAGTTATAAGCATAAAGACTGAAGCTCCTGTCTGTCCAGCCATCTGAAAAACTTCTGGGCCTTCAGTTAAAGGCAAGTTAGACGTAATAGATATCTTTACAAATCAGAAACCTCTTGATGTTGGAAAACTACTAGCTTTTGGTGCTAGATAGACAGGACCTGAGTAACAGAGAATTAAAGGAGGAGAAGTTAAACAATTAAAAGCATACATATATAAGCTAGTAACAACTTATGTATAGCCAGCATGAAAAGAAAATATATGTCACACACATTGCAAGAATATCCTGCACAAATTAAAAGGACAACTCGTGACATGCCTTAGGGAGTGCCTGAAGAACGTATTGAGGAAGATCTGGCACCCCCCCCGTACTCTCTGTCTAACAAAGATTCTGAAGAAAATCACCATATCAATATGAATGAGAAGGGTACTGAGACATCTTGGAGACAACAGGACTGCTACTGACTGACACCAGATAACACACGAATTAAAAAGTAATTAACAAATGTAAACCTTTTGATAAGATTGTGAACCTGGAGTACCCAGCCAGTGGGTAAACGGGGGAGGCAAAGGGGGGGGCGGGGGGGGAGAAACAAGGTACAAAAGCTGTCATATCCATGCCCATAGGCGCGCTCTCCTGCTTGTGGGACGCCCGCCATTGCAATCGCAAATAAAATCTGCTTTATCAGAGATATTGTCCTGACAAAATTATTTGAATATTTCCAACAGAAAGGGATTCAATTTATTGAAGATGTTTCAGGATTAACATTTTATATAGTTTTAGATCAGAGTATTACCATATCTTACTCATGACACAACATGTTTAAGAGAAAGAGGTAGAACTGTATACTTCATCCCTACTTTTAGTTAGTTAGGTACAGAAATGATGATAATGATTGTAAGAGATTATTCTTTTGCATCATTTTCTCAAAGCTTGCTGAGGACACAGATGGACAAGTCCAGGCAAGTCCTGGTCAAGGGTTGAGAAACGCTTTGTCTGAAGATTTTGCAAGCCAGGGACAATGACAGAAAGATAAGTCGCAGCTTAATGACCGGGAAGCAGTCTTTTGTCTGGGCTTATCTCAAGGGAGATAGCCATCTCTGGAGGTACTGCACATGGCTCTTACCCAAGTGCCCAGGAATGCCTGCATGCTGAAGAAGAGAGGTTTTCTGACAACAGATTCCTCACAACCTGGTGCCTGCATGCTGAAGTAGAAGAAAGGTGTCTGACATCAGAAGCCTCACAAGCTGATGCCTTCATGCTGACGGACTCTCTCCTGGGCCTGCTACCTGAGACCTGCTGCTTCCTTCTGAACTTACCCTGTCGCTGTACCTGCTTGCTGCCTAAGGATGGCCACGCTGCTGCTGCTCTCCCCCTGCACTTTTGCCTCGGACCATCGGAACAGTGTTCACCAGGACGCTGCTGGATCTTGGTGGTAACTATCCCCGCTTTATGCAATTCTTGCTTCTTTCCTATCTTTTCTATCGCCCGCCTTCCCTTCCCCATCACCCTAATTCATAATAGTCGCTTTCCTCCCCTTCCCCATCTCCCTGATTAAGATTTGTAATAAACTGGTCGGACCAACAATTGAACCATTGTTTCTTAATCTCACATCGGGTATACATATATCAAAGAACCTCCTCTCCCTCCTATAAGTTGGAGCGAGACAATGATACACAAGCTTCAGATCTTTTCAGTATTATAAAACTGACGCGGAGTTACCTAGATCTAGATTATCTAGATCAATCTATGCCTGTGACAGGGGGGCAGTAGGCCCATGGGCACCCTGGCCCCCAAAAATGGAAAGGGAAAAGGGAAAGGGGTAGGGAGATGGGAGTTGGGCTTAAGGAAGAAAAACAGAACAGCGGCAACAATCTAAGGAGGAAGACTTATTTTACTAACTATGATATCGGAATGCAAGATAACACAATATAATACAGTCTCATTGAAATTGAGACTAATAAATCAAATAAAATAGGAGAGAGAGAGAGTTTTCCGAAACTGAGCAAACCTGAAAAGCGGCTTGGAAGCACACTCATACCCTCCGCCAGGCAGCGAGAGCGAGCCAAAAAAAAACGGAGGGCCAGATCCCGTGACTTCCATGACATATCTTCCTCTCTGGCTGTGAGGTGCTCTGAGATAGATATGCAGTTCTTCTTATCTTTTGAGAACCAGGTATCTGGAGTATTAACTCTTTAATTACCTGTGCTTTGCATGATGTTACGATGTGGAATACCGATAGCAAAAATTGGAAAACCATGACACTAACTACTCAGAATTGGGACTTTTAATAACTATGACTTTATTTCAAATGTCTTCCCTTTTCAGTGTGCAGTACCTACTGCTTAAGTTTTGCTTTGTAAAGCAACAGTTCCTTCCCTTTGATTTGTTCTTGCTGAGCAGCAATCCCCTACAAAACTATCTTAGATTCAAAGCACTTCTGAGATACACTGTTATGTATATATATTCCTAGTTGAACATGATATCTTCCTGTGAAAGGAGTCTTAGATTAGTGAATCTGAAACTAAGAGATTAAAATTTCTGGAATATTTTTTACACTTCCTCCACATGAAATTTTACCAAATATTCAATAGTAAAAGAACAAAAAAATCCAACTTTTTGACAGCACCAATAAAATTGTTCAACATGTCTCTGTTTTTAATAATTCAGAATGATATATTGAAGTGCAGTATCTGTTATTCCTTTTGAACTAATCATATGTTCAGTCTGATATAAATTCATGTATGGAGTCAATCTTCTTAGAGGAATACAGTTGCAATCATTTCCTATGAGCATAAAGGTCTCTACAGCACAAAGAAATTAACAAATCCTCCTGAAAGGAATAATTTAATTTTCTCTGGAGTTTTGATTAAAAAAAAAAATTCACACAGCTTGTTTTAATAAAATATCTAATAGCTTTTTTACAGTTATTAATTATTCTAATATGAAAAGAAAAACCTTTAAAAGAAAGGTTGTAACATTTTGTGCTCGTAATTAGCATAACTGAGCTGCAGGAATGTGTGTGGCAGTTAGCATTCTAAATGAAAATCATGTTTACACTGAGGTCTCTGAAAAACATACAGATGTTCCTGAGTTGTTACTGTAAACATTCAGTCAAAATTCACTTGAGATTTTATCTCAAAGTGTCACTATGCCAGGAGTATTCATGTGTATCATACCATTATTGCCACTGGTGGTATGTAGATCTCCAATAAAGCAAACAAACAACCAAGTAAGCTAAAGAAACAACAAGAAAAAGCCACCATAAATTAAAAACCAAGATCAAGTTAAAAACAAACAAACAAACAAAAAACAAAATGCGTATTTCCTTAATTTCCAAGAAACCTATCACTATGCAATTGTTTTTATTTAAAATTAAAAGGATGCCATCCAAACGGACCTGGACAAGTTTGACAAACAGACCCATGTGAACCTAATGAGGTTCACAAGACCAAGTGCAAGATGCTGCATGTGGGTCAGGGCAGTCCCTGATGTGTGTGCAGGCTAGGAGAAGAACTTAATGAGAGCAGCCCTGCAGAGAAGGACTTAGGAGCTGGTGTGGACGAAAAGCTGCACATGCAGCCTGGAAGGCCAACTGGATCCTAGGCTGCATCAAAAGAGGGGTGGCCAGCAGGGTGAGGAACATGATTGTCCCATTCTACTCTGTCCTTTTAAGTCCCCATCTGGAGTATTGTGTCCAGGTCCCCAGCACAAGAAAAACGTGAAACTGTTAGAGCCCAGAAGAGGTCAGAAAGATGATCAGAGGGCTTAGCACCTCTTCTATGAAAAAAGTCTGTTCGGCCTGGAAGAGAGAAGGCTCTGGGAATGCTTCTTTATGGCCTTCCAGTACTTGAACGGAACTTATAATCAAGAGGGAGAACTAACTTTTTACATGGTCTGATAGTGATAGGGAGTGGGGGAACCATTTTAAACTAAAGGAGGGGGAGATATAGATTAGATGTTAGGATAAAATTCCTCACTCAGAGGGTAGAGATGTGCTGGAACAAGTTGTTCAAAGAACTTGTGGATGCTGCATCCCCGGAGGTGTTCGAGGCTGGGTTGGGTGGGGGCCTGAGCAACTCTGTCCGTGGCAGGGGGGTTACAGCTAGATGGTCTTTAAGGTTCTTCCAACCCAAGTCATTCTATGAAAATGTGTTACTGTGAAATAATTCATTCAGCATTACATATGGACTCTCTGCAATGGAATTACAACTTTTTACAAGCTGAAAATCAGAACTTTTTTTTTTCCTGATACAACTTGAATCATTCATGATGCATTTTTATTCAGGAAAGATCATACAGTTCCTTAATGCAGACCTATTTTCATTTTTTCATGTGTAAGCCATGATGTAGAGGAAAACGGAAAAGGAAAGGGAAAAGGAGAATGTATAATGTGTTATAAATCATTCTTCATAGTGTTATCCCATTCGGGTCTCTGAGAGAACATTATTATAATCTGCAAATAAATAGGAATCGTTATATATGTATAGTTTCTTTTCTCCAAATGAATACACTTTTTTTTTGAGAAATCCTTCAAGTGACCTCAGCCTACCATCTTAGTAGTAGAATGCAGAAAAATACAGATATTTTAAAATAAACACGTCTTTTTGAAGACATTACTTATTAATGAATTTTTTTCACACCATTTGTAATGTATTGCATATGAACACATACTACCTGCAAGACTTATGCCAGTCAAAAACTACTTTCCTTTAAAACTGAAATATTCATTCTTACATTATTTATGAGATTTATAAAAATACATTCTCACTGAATTGTAGAATACATTGTTATTCAGCTAACTCATTTGTACCTGGAATGTAAAAGAGACTATTAAATATTGAAATTTTGCTTTCTTATAGCTTCTCAGCAATAACACTGGGGATAGGAATATTGTCCTGTAAGTATAATAGCAGCAATTAAGTTCTTTCTTACAAGCTTCTGTTCAAATTGTAAACAGAAATCAGAGCAAAATTAAATGTATACTAAGATTATTAGCTGGCATTCAGTTGTATATGTCTGACCATAAATTTATTTGCAACATCCAAGAAAAAATGGTAATTTTGCTGCATCTGAATTCATATTTAGATAGATATATCATGGTCCATTGGATTGGATTATGTTTAAATTATTATTTTTTAAATATAGACTAATTCCTATAAATTACATGAAATACAGAAATGCATTTTCTTTAATTTGAGATGGATACTGCAAAGGTAGGCTGTATGAATCATATGGAGAACAATGTCAGGCTGAACACATGCATCAGTTGTAAATTAGCAGTATAGATATTCAAAATTATAACTTTATTATTGAGAGGATAGCAAAATACAAAAATTTCACATTATATATTGACTTTGATAGATGAAGTGTAAATATTCAAAATAATATTTAGTGCATTTTAGAGCATTATAGTTAAAAGATAGTAAGAAACCATTTGGTTAAATGTGACCAATACTTAGTAATGTCAAACTATGCCTTTAATCAAGATTTATATGAGGTAGTATGGTTATGGATATATTAGTGTACTCAACTCAAATACCGGAGTCAGCTGAATTTTTAGATGTATGTAATTCATTGGTCATGCACTAGAAATATAAACATCCAATTGTCATTCATAGAAGCACCAATGGAACTGGGAGCACGACACACGTTTCTGTAAGATGAAGATAAGTGAATAAGCCACGGTGATGGAGATAAGCTTTTTTGACTTCTGGAGGGCTTTCTTTAAGTAAAAAAAAAAAAAAAAAGGCATCGAGAAGCAGTTTGCTGAAAGATAAGGCATAATTAAATGAAAAAGCAGAAAAATAACCGCAAGCCTGTTGCAGTTTATAGCTTAACTAAACTCTGAAGAACTTTTCAAAAGGAAGATCTCATTTCACCAAAGATGAGTGCTTATTTACTGCACAATAATTTATTTAAATAGAGTCAGTTCAAGAAAGTTGCTTATTCATAATATGAATGAAAATTAGGATTATTAATTACACACAGTTTACAAGGTAATTAATGTAATCATGTTACACGATAACTGAGGAACAAATGCTGAAAATTTGGTTAGTTTGAAAATTAGAATTAAGAACAGAAGGTGCAAATTTTCCATTTTCTGACAACTTGTATAATGATGTTAAGATAGGCCTGTAATAAGATTTTCCTATGAACTAATTACAGTAATATTTTGTATCCAAACCTGTCTTTGGTTAGCTCACTGATGAAGAAAATAACTTTGTTGCCACAGGAGCAGGGACTGGAAAAATCTGCATGCAGTTGAATGCCCTAGGCCATAAATCTTAGTGAGATTAATGAGGATTAGATAAGCACCTTCTGTCATGTTGTATAGGTATGCAGATTGATTATTCTGAGCAAAGTAATATGGTAGAAAAATTTTAGTTATTAGGCACTTCACTAGGCTATCGTATTGTCTCACAGAACCATAGAATCATGGAATGGTTTGGGTTGGAAGGGACCTTATGGATCATCTAGTTTCAGCCCTTCTGTCATGGGCAGAGTTGCCACCAACTAGATCAAGTTACCCAGGGTCCCATCCAACCTGACTGTAAAAAATTCCAGGACTTGGACTTCCAAAACTTCTTTGGACAATCTGTTCCAGCACTTCACCACCCTCAGAGTAAAGAATTTCCCCCTAACATCTAACTTAAATCTTTCCTCTTTTAGTTCAAAGCTCTTCCCCATTGTCCTATCGCTACACTCATAGAATCATAGAATCGTGGAATCACCAAGGTTGGAAAAGACTTCCTTGTACCAATATTTCCCACTAAACCATGTCCCTCAGTGCAACATCTAAATGTTTCTTGAACACCTCCAGGGACTGTGACTCCAGCCCTTCCCTGGGCAGCTGGTTCCTGTGCCTGACCGCTCTGTCAGAGAAGAAGCTTTTCCTAATGTTCAAAATGAATATCCTCTGGTGCAACCTAAGGCCATTCCCTCTAATTCTATTGCTAGTTACATGGGAAAAGAGGCCAACATCCACCTTGCCACAGCCTCCCTTCTGGTAGTTACAGGGAAATATCCTTATCAGGTTTCCCCCGAGACCCATCATCACTCCCTGATAAAGAGAGCATTGAACCTTTAACCACTGTGCTTTGAATCATAGAATCATAGAATTGCTCAGGTTGGAAAAGACCTTAAAGATCATCAAGTCCAACTACAACCTAACCGTACTACCCTAACTCTAACAACCCTCTGCTAAATCATGTCCCGATCACCACATCCAAATGGTTTTTAAGCACATCCAGAGATGGTGACTCAACCACCTCCCTGAGGAGCCTATACCAGTGCTTAACAACCCTTTCAGTAAGGAAGTTTTCCTGATATCCAAACTAAACTTGCCCAGGCGCAACTTGAGACCATTTCCCCTCATCCTGACACCTGTCACCAGTGAGAAGAGACCAACCCCGCTCTCTCTGTAAGCACCTTTCAGATATTGGAAGAGAGCAATAAAGTCTCCCCTCAGCCTCCTATTCCCCAAACTAAACAGCCCCAGTTCCTTCAGTCACTCCTTGTAGGGCATATTCTCCAAGCCCTTCACAAGCCTTGTTGCCCTTCTTTGGACCTGCTTCAGTGCCTCAAAGTCCTTTCTGTATTGAGGTGCCCAAAACTGAACACAGTACTCGAGGTGAGGTCTCACCAGTGCCGAGTACAGGATTACTTCCCTAGTCCTGCTCACCACACCATTCCTGATACAAGCCAGGATGGCACTGGCCTTCTTGGCCACCTGGGCACATTGCTGGCTCATATTCAGCCGACTGTCCATGTGTGGCCATCCAGCCGATTCCTTATACACTGAATGGTCCACATATAGACGGCAGGTCAGATAGCTGAGAATTACTGTCTAGAAGGGTCTGCTGCTTGCCAGGGTCCCGCATTAGGGATGTGACAGAAAGTCTGCCAGACCTTGTACATCCCACAGACCCACTGTTGTTTCACATAGGCACCAGTGACACAGGTGTTAGCAATCTGAATAATATCAAGAGGGACTACAGGGAGCTGGGAGCAGCAGTGAATAACTCGGGAGCACTGGTAGTCTTTTCATCAGTCCTCCCAGTTAGGAGAATGGTGAGGGAAAGGATAATAGGATAAATAAAATCAGTAAACAGTTGAGGGAGCAGTGTCATGAACGGGGCTTCAGCTATTTATGTATTTAAAAGGGGACTGTAAAAAGGACGGGAATCAACTTTTTACAAGGGTAGACGGTGATAGGACAAAGGGGAATGGCCTTAAGCTCAGGGAGGGAAGGTTTATGATTGGATGTCAGGGGGAAGTTCTTTACAGAGACAGTGGTGAAGAACTGGAACAGGCTTCCCAGAGAAGTTGTGACTGCTCAATTCCTGGAGGTGTTCAAGGCCAGGGTGGATGGGGCCCTGGCCAACCTGGTCTGCTACCAGATCTGGAGGTTGGTGGCCCTGTCTGTGGTAGGGGGGTTGGAACTTGATGATCCTTGGGGTCCCTTCCAACCCAAGTCATTCTATAATTCTATGTCATGGAACTAGTTTTGAGAAATCTGAACTTCTGGGAGAGGATGTAGTTCATCTCTCAGAGAAGGGGAAGATCATCTTTGGCAACAAGCTTTCCAGTTTAATCAGGAGGGCTTTAAACTAGAGTTGCCGGGGGAAGGGATCTTCAAATCATCCCATTTTGAGACTGATGATGGTAATGGATTCCCTGGGCCTGGAGTTGGATCACAGGCCAGTAAGACAGCATGTAAGGTGCGGGATAAGGGAACTCCAATTGGTAAATCAGCTTCTATGGGAGCCCAACTCAAATACTGTACACTAATTCACGGAGCATGGGGATCATTCAAGAAGAGTTGCAGGCATGTGCGTGCCTACCGGGCTACGACATCATTAGCATCATCGAAACGTGGTGGGATGTCTCTCATGACTGGAATGTAGGAATAAATGGGTTTAAGCTCTTTAGGAAATGCAGGCAGGGGAGAAGGGGAGTGGGTGTTAACCTCCATGTCAGCAACCAGCT
This sequence comes from Pavo muticus, assembly GCA_016647715.1. Taxonomy (NCBI): domain Eukaryota; kingdom Metazoa; phylum Chordata; class Aves; order Galliformes; family Phasianidae; genus Pavo; species Pavo muticus. The sequence continues at coordinate 1,631,749 of JACDJE010000163.1, forward strand.
GGAGTCCATGGAGCTTCACCTGGGGATTAGACTAGGAACTGACAGAGGGCTGATGGGGTAGGGTTAAAGGGAAGGCAGGGGAGGAAGACATCGTAGTGGGAGTCTGCTGCAGGCCACCTGATCAGGAAGACTGAGTGGATGAGGCCCTCTGTAAACAGATAGGAGCAGCTTCACATTCACAATACGTGGTCCTCATGGGTGACTTCAACCACCTCGATATCTGTTGGAGGGACAATACAGCAGTGCACCAGAAATCAAAGAGGTTCCTGGGATGTGTTGATGATAACTTCCTCTTCCAAGTAGTACAGGAATCCACATGAAAATGTGCTATGCTGGACCTTGTCCTCACCGAAGAGGAGGGGCTAGTGAGTAATGTGAAGCTCAAGGGCAGCTTTGGCTGTAGTGACCACCAGGTCTGAGACCATCTAAAGAGCCTGAAGGTGCCCCATGTTTATGGGACTCAATGGGATCCATCCATGAGTTCTGAGGGAACCAATGGATGAAGTTGCCAAGCCACTATCCATCATATCATATTTGAAAGGTCATGGCAGTCTGGTGAAGTTCCCACTGATTGGAAAAGAGGAAACATAACCCCCACTTTCAAGAAGGGAAAAAAGAAGATCCTGGGAACTAGAGGCCAGTCAGAATTACTACTGTGCCTGGCAAGATTATAGAGCAGATCCTCCTGAGGGCCCTACTAAGGCACATGGAAAATAAAGACAAGGTGATTGGTGGTAATCAACATGGCTTCACCGAGGACAAGTCCTGCCTGGTAAACTTGGTGGCCTTTTATGGTGGAGTTACAGCATCAGTGGGTAAAGGAAGAGTGAGTGATGTCATCTAGCTGGACTTGTGCAATGCATTTGACGCTGTCCCGCATGACATCCTGGTCACCAAATTGGAGAAAAATGGATTTGATGGATGGACCACTCACTGGCTAAGGAACTGGCTGGATGGTCGCACTCAGAAAGTTGAGGTCAACAGCTAAATCTCCAAGCGGACACTGATGATGAGTGGCATTCCTCAGCAATCAGTGCAGGGACCAGTGCTATTTAACATCTTTGTAGGCAGCATGGACAGTGGGATCGAGTGCACCCTCAGCAAGTTTGTAGAAGACACCAAGCTGAGTGGTGCAATTGAAGCGCTAGAAGGAAGGGATGCTATCCAGCGGGAACTGGACAGGTTTCAGAGCTAGGTCCATGCCAACCTCATGAAGTTCAACAAGGTCAAGTAGAAGGTGGTGCACCTGGGTCAGGACTATCTCAAGCTCAAATATGGGCTGAGTGGAAATTGGCTTGAGAGCAGCCCTGAAGAGAAGGATTTGGGGGTGTCAGCTAATGAAAGATGCAACATGAGCTGGCAATGTGTGCTTGCATCCCAGAAGATTACCCGTATCCTGGGTTCCATCAAGAGAAGTGTGACCAGCAGGTTGAGGGAGGTGATTCTGCCTCTCTATTCTGCCTCTCTATTCTGCTCTCATGAGACCCCACTAGGAGTACTGTGTCCAGTTCTGGTGTCCTCAACACAAGAAGGACATCTAGCTGTTGAAGTGGGTCCAGAGGAGGGCCACGAAGGTGATCAGAGGGCTTGAGTGCTTTCCCTATGAGGACAGGCTGAGAGAGTTGGAGCTCTTCAGCCTGGAGAAGGGAAGGCTCCGAGGAGACCTTACAGCAGCCTTCCAGTACCTGAAAGGGACCTACTGGAAAGCTGGGGAGGGACTTTTGATAAGGGCATGTAGTGGCAGAACAAGGAGAAATGGTTTTAAACTGGAAGAGGGTAGATTTAGACCAGATATTAGGAGAAATTCTTTATCGTGAGGGTGGTGAGATGCTGGAACAGGTTGCCCAGTGAGGTTGTGGATACCCCCTCCCTGAAAGCATTCAAGGCCAGGCTGGATGGGGCTTTGAACAACCCAGTCTAGTGGGAGGTGTCCCTGCATATAGCAGGAGGTTTGTAACTAGATGATCTTAGAGATCCTTTCCAACCCAGACCATTCCGTGATTCTATAATTCCATGACTCATCTAACTAAACTCGCATGGCAATTCCTGCACACTATAGGATAAAGAGAGCCAAACTTTGAAAAGAGAAAAGAAGTCAACATATAAATGTGGAATTAGTTATTTTGGGAGGATAGACAGCCCTTTATCTTCGAAGAAAGAAGTGAGAGCCTACTGCTCAACTTATCTTTCATTCCTCCTGTGCTCTATGATGTGTGGGCAACCAGGCTCACAGAGAAAGGATTAATACTTGAAAATTAAGTAAGAACAAATGGACCTTGATCACCAGGGGAAAATCCACTGAGTTGCACATAGCTCACTATTTGAAAGCAGCATTTCTAAGGCATTGCAAACCAACCATGGAGAAATTTTGAAATTGTATTTATGTACAAATAATGATCCACAGTTGTTTGTTTAAATCACTGTTTGTCCTTATTTCATACATTAAAGCAGATACACCTTTAACTGAGGTGATAACTGAACATCATATCTTGTTAGAGTACATTATATTTAATTAAAAAGACAAAAGTATGAAGTAGAACATATTTGCTGCAAAATCTTTTAAGAAATCAGACTACTGAACTAGCAAAAGTCATTTGCTATGCAGACAGAAGCAGTCTGCTGAAGTGCTAAACCACTTCTGACAGCATCTGCTATTTCTGCAGGTGCAGAAAGAACATTTTATTTATTTTAAGTTATCTGAGTAGAGGAATTCAATGACTGGTTTGCTCAAACTTGAGAAATCAAATGGGAAAGAAAGATGAAAAAAAATTTTTGCATACTGAATGAGTACAAAATAATGATAAATACTGATTCTAAAATCTTAGAGGACAAAGAAGCTAGAAACAGCCTGTTTGCCATCTATATGCAATTTTTATTTATTTAAATAAATCTCATACATGTAAAACTTGTTCTGGTAAATAATTTTCCTCTATTCTGAACCCTAATTAAGGTTTTAATTTAAGCTACTGTTATTGCATTATTAGAAAAAAACAATCCAGTTCTGTAAAAACAGGCTTTTTTCAGGCTATGGTCTGATACAGATTACAAATCCAGTCTGGTCTGAACCATTAAAAAGCTGTAAAGAGGTATAGCAAGCCAAAGTAAGATGTTTCTCTCCTAGACAAAAAGACTTTGACCTTTGTGCCTTGTATTCTTGTGATAAATATATCTATTTGTAGTGATAGCACTGCATGTATAGTGGGAATGTGGATTATATAGATTATTGGTGTAAACTCCATCTTAATGTCCCTCCTTGTGATTTTTAATCAAACAAGCCAAACAGCAGTAGAGAAAAAAATAAGCTTTTAAGTTTACAGTCATACTATGGATGATCCTCTGCTCAGTAGTTTTGACATCTGGTCTAATATTTTTGACCAGGGATAGATACTGTTAATGTGGAAAATATTGTGTATTCCTTCAGCCCAGTCCCTCTCTGTATAATTTATAATTGCCTGTGGTCAATATGTCCTTGAAGCCAGTCAGTGTGGATCAGTGTAACTGATTCCTGGATTTTGGGAGGAAATGGGATTTGCTGATATTCTTGCTGTCAGGTCCTGTTGGATGTGCAAAGAATGACAGTAAAATCTTTCTGGATTTCTGACATGATCACCACTGATTCAATGGAATAATCATTGGATCATCCTTCCACTCTGAGCTGCACAGCATATGAACAACACTAACTCAGAGCATATATAGAAGTGGAATTAATAGAAGTGATGAGTCTTCATGACACTATTCTAGTATGTGGTTCTTAGTTGGCATGCTTCTAAACCAAGAGCACAGGATTAACAAATGACAATATGCAAAGCTTCAACTGGGGAATGAGCTCCATCTTTGCTTCTGTGGCTATACAGATAAATAAATCATCCTAAATTTTGTTGTTTGAAAGGAAGTTTTTGGAAGACTAGTTAGTAAGTGCCAGTCCTTGTTCTGGATAAATAATGGTGATCTTGACAATTAGGGAGAAGTGAAGAGACTGATCTACTTCAGTATCTAATCCATCTCACTCATACATTATGAATGAGTATGAATCTCACTTATACATTATGAAAGAGTAAAAAATCTAAGAAGAAGGCCTAGTTTCAGTGTAAAGCTTGACTGGACATTTTACAGCTATACTGTCTTTTACAAGGGATGTTATCATCAAGATGGTTCTTATCCTTCAAGATTTGTAACTGTCTCATATGCAGTTAATTTGGGCACACACTTAATTACTGGACTGTACTTACACTTAGTTCACGTGCTCAGAAAGGTATGCAGTTTTTTGCATCTGCATTGTAAAGAAGAGGAATGGCCTTTCTCCATGGAAGTCACAGAATTCTCAACATCTATCATCCTCCATTCGTAGTCTAAATATACTACAACAAATACTCAAGAACAGCAATCTGAGCCTCAAAGATATTTATACTTGGATATTTCAAGAGCTTCTCAGGATTTCAATTTCTAATGCATTTGTTTTTTTCACAGTCTTTTCTTATAATCCAGTTGCTTTTTAAAAATTATTATTATGTGCAAAATGTTTCTTGTTTGTAAGTAATACCAAAAAATCATGTGTGACATCATTTCTCCACTGAAGTCCCTGGCAAAGTTCTCCAAGAAAGACAGTGTTTAATAGCAGTACTCATTGATTTTAAGTATTTAAGAAAGCCAGTAGAGGTAATATATTCAAATAAAATGACTCTGAAGATTAGTAAAAGCAAATAGATTTTTTCCCAGGTCTTTTTAAGGAACATAAGTTATTGACTGAACTTGTATGGACTCTAAGATATGATGTTAGTAATTTATGACAATGTAAGTCAGCTGACGTTAAAATGTCATGTAAGTTTTTAACTGTTGTAATAGCAGAGGAAGAAATGTTCCGTATTTCAGAAAAAAAATACATAAATTTTACAGGAAGAATGAAAAAATATGGCTATGAAATGAGGATCAAACAGTATCAATGGTCTCATCCTCTGAAGGGTGCCAGAAAGCCCAAGCCAAATAGAGCTTCAGTGTGAAATGAGAAGGGAAAAAAATTGGGTAACTGTTAGTAGTGTATCCAAAAACTTATTGAGTGCTGAGAAAGTAATGTCGGTAGAGAAAGTTAGATGTTGATGCAGTTTATTGAAGGAGATTTAACATAGTTCTAGGAAAACAATCACAGAATCACAGAATCGTAGGGGTTGGAAGGGACCTCCAGAGATCATCGAGTCCAACCCCCCTGCCAAAGCAGGTTCCCTACACCAGGTTGCACAGGTAGGTGTCCAGGCGGGTCTTGAATATCTCCAGAGAAGGAGACTCCACAACCTCCCTGGGCAGCCTGTTCCAGTGCTCCATCACCCTCACCGTAAAGAAGTTCTTGCGTTCTTGTGTGGAACTTCCTATGCTCCAGTTTCTGGCCGTTTCCCCTTGTCCTGTCTCAACACACTGCTGAAAAGAGTCTGGCCTCGCCACTTTGCCCCCCTCACCTCACTGGATATTTATAGACCTGGATCAGGTCCCCTCTCAGTCTTCTTTTCTCAAGGCTAAACAGACCCAGTTCACTTAGCCTTTCTTCATAGGGGAGACACTCCAGGCCCTTCACCATCTTTGTGGCCCTCCGCTGGACTCTTTCCAAGAGATCGCTGTCTTTTTTGTACTGGGGAGCCCAGAACTGGACACAGTACTCCAGATGAGGCCTTACCAGGGCAGAGTAGAGGGGGAGGATCACCTCCCTCGACCTGCTGGCCACGCTCTTTTTAATGCAGCCCAGAATGCCACTGGCCTTTTTGGCCACAAGGGCACACTGCTGGCTCATGGCCAACCTGTCGTTCACCAGGACACCCAGGTCCTTCTCTGCAGAGCTCCTCTCCAGCAGGTCATCCCCCAACCTGTACCGCTGCATGCAATTATTCCTCCCTAGGTGCAAGACTCTACGCTTGCTTTTGTTGAACCTCATCTGGTTTCTTACCGCCCAGCACTCCAGCCTGTCCAGGTCTCGCTGAATGGCAGCACAGCCTTCAGATATGTCAGCCAATCCTCCCAACTTCGTATCATCAGCAAACTTGCTGAGGGTGGCCACCATCCCTTCATCAAGGTCATTGATGAAGATGTTGAACAAGACCGGACCCAGCACAGACCCCTGGGGAACACCGCTAGTTACAAGTCTCCAACCAGCCTCTGCATCACCGACGATGACCCTCTGTGCTCTGCCAGTCAGCCAGTTCTCAACCCACCTCACTGTCCACTCATCTATCCCACACTTCCTCAGCTGTGTTATAAGGATGTCATGGGAGAAAGTATCAAATGCCTTACTGAAATCAAGGTAGACCACATCCACTGCTCTCCCCCCATCCACCCAGCCAGTGACAACATCATCATCAGAAGACTGATAACCTTCATTGCAGTGTACTGAATATAAACTCGAATCAGACACAGTCTGAAAACACCTCGAGAGCTTTGACATTAATTAAGGGTATTTAGCATTGATCTTGTATGAAGAAGTCTAGAACTGAAGGTGGGAAATAAGTTATTTTGTTTAGATAACAAAAAGAATTTGTGATAAAAAAGCTATAAATATCCTTTAGAGTATCTTGCTTTTAGAAAAAGTTTTGCTATGACAGAACCTGAAAGACCAGTTGATTTGTGAAAGGGTTAGTAGGAGAGAAATGCAGTGCACATGGGAAGGGAACTAATTACCATTAATCAGAATATTATCATAAGAGGTGGCTGAAAATGGGAGAAACTTGAAATGATAGGCAATGAGCAGTAGGTAAACACAGGAACTTGTGCTAGTGGAGTCAAATATGTTTGCTTTCCCCTTTTTGAGAGTAGGTAGGTATATTCAAGAGTGTGTATATTACAAGTGACGTCTGTGTATATCCTGCACTCATTCATTAACAAAGTTTTTAACATTTTTTTTGCAAAACTATTTATTACAGTGCAATTGCAGTGATACAGATGTTCAGTTTTGAATACTATTAGTATTTTTATTTTAACACTGAAAATCTCAATAAATTTTATATATACCTATCAACAGACATGATTGCAGTGATGCCACTGTCCCTTATTTAATTACCTTATATATTTTTAATCTATTTCTCATTATATTATAGTTTTTTAAGAATTTTCCTTTTATTATTATGATGACTGTCATTATGACTACCTGTTTAAAAGAGAGATTTTAACTATAAATGAGATACATTCCTGAATATCAGTGGTAGACATGGCTTTTTTGTTCATTTATTTGTATTGTATTTAAAGATGCCCAACCTCCCACTGTCCACATCTGCTTTCATTTCACAAGCAGTTGGTGTAAGTCATGCATCATCAGCATTTTCTTTGCTTGCTATGCAGACTCATCTGGGAAGCCATTATATGAAGTAATAGAAGCAGAAAATAGGTACGCTCCCTCTTTAAATTTTCAGCAGGGATCCTGCTTTTTGTAACTTCTGCAAATTGCATCATTAAATTGCATATGTTGGCCTGTTGGGTACCCATAATTAGATAAATAAGGAAAAGTGCCCATAAACTTCATGAACTGACTAACTTACAAAAAACTGTCAGTAAAATAAACCAGCAGATAACAGTGCATTCTATCCTTAACTTTTTTTGTCTTAGTTCACTCTGAAAAGTCTGGGGAACTATGCAGAAATTTAGTATAATATACAGTTTTAATTACGGTGACATATGTATTCACTACATATAACGTATGTACTAGTTTCCTTTGTCTCAGTTCTTCAAAAGCATGAGCTGGAAAGTAACAGAGTGGTTCAAATGAATTGCTGAAAAGAAAGAAGATAAATTTCTTCAGAAGAAAAAATGACCAAATGATGTAAACGACTGGATTGTTAACTTACACATTTATTTATGCATTTCTTTTTGAAAGTTTATTTTGTGAAATATCTAGTCTATTCAAATAAAGTTCAAAAAGAAACAACACAAATTTAACTTCGGGAAAAAATCTCCTGGAGTGATGTTGCAGAATGAATAATCCCTAGATATCTTTTATGATATAGCATATTTCCTTTCATTTGAGCAAGAATACAGAAAGTATTGGAACTTCTGTGTGTTTTTCTTCCTTTTCTGAACTCAGAAAAAGAGCCATCACTTGACCTCTATCTCACAATTGCAGTGAGGTATTTATTACAACATTAATGCACATAATATTTGCTGTAAAAAAAGTTTGATAGATAATAGGGATCCATGCAGGGAAGGGTGGAAAGAAGGGCTGGGATGGATGGAGAGGTTATGAAGGCCAAGGATCCTGTCCTCCGCTGCTTTATATTCAGCAAATCTGAGTACTGAGAACTTCTTTACAGCACACTATCTTCATTCCATAAGACTTTCTTTAGGAAATACTTACACTTCTCCCATTATAAAATCTGAAATATTTTATTAATGGAATGTCATGAAATTCACAGTTGTTCTATAGCTTTAAACAGGACAAGTCTCTGCACAGACTTCGCAATATTTAATTCTGGATGGGTTAACTAACTGACAAGCAAAATCATTTCCTGAGAGGTGTGGTCTTTCAGATGAACTAATACCCTCACTTAAAGTTTTTTTCCAGCAGTGTTTTTTCAAAGAATCATACACAACTACAAGTATGCAAATAACAGAGCATTCTTCTTGCCCATATCTACAGAGCAGTTTAGCCTCAAAAGATACATTATAATCAGTAGAAAGAAATGAGCACTTTAGGAAATGTCCTACCAGTACTTTTCTTTATATCTAGATTTAAATCTCCTGAACAACATCTCTGAAGCAACTACATGGGTTGCTCCAAAAGGATTTCTTCCTATTTATTTCCATGGAAACTACAACAGATACAAAGAGCACAATACCACTCGATAGAGCAAATTCTCATCTACAAAACACTATTTTTAAACATAGTCACCACTGATTCATGTAGATGAGCTGATTGAAACACTCTTCATTTAATGGTGTGACAGCTGTATGTGGCCATCCAGAACACAGCTTGTCTTTCATGTCACTATTTCCACTGCTGAAATGCACCACCCAGCACCTCACCATGCTAACATCCACTCTTTGGTCTCCATAAGCCTTCAGCACGTGTTGATGAATGTCATTGGGTGCCATTTTTTCTTCATGGAAATATTCAATTCTACACCTTTGCCTCATACACGCTTCCATGTAAGATGCCATATTTTCAGACTGCCCCTCTACTGTCATCTGTCGCATGGCAGCAACATGTAACAGAACATTGGCGGGAAGGTTCAACCTCTACTGCCATTCCACCAACATCCACCTCTGATGTTGTGGGCTAACATAATAAAATTGAGGAATTACTTTTGCTCATTACTGACTAAATGACTTTACTAATTTAGCTAAGACTTAGAAACATAAAACTGAATAAGATCAGCCTCACTCTCAGAATAGCTAGACAGAAGTTCAAAGTAGAACTCAGTTGTATTTTGTTTCTGAAAAAAAAAAAAGGCAACAAACTTGTATAAATTACCTTACAAATTCAGTATTCTTTCCACATTTTTTCCTAACAGTTAAATTATGCAAGCTAGCTATAGGATTTTTGATTTCTCTTTTTTCTCTAGTATGATTTTTTGTTTTATTTGAAATGTATTGACAACTATTTTCTCCTATTCTACTTAGTCAGTGAAAAACTTAAATAATCTAGCATACAGTAACACTAAGTACTTTTAACAGAGTGACCTATACCTCTCTGTGTGACCAAGTGTGGCTGACGGTCTTAAACAGGAGGTTATGGAAACCTATGCTAAGGAATTAAAAGCAGTCTTGTCATATGTATTTAAGTAGAATTAATTGACAGAGAAATCAGTATATTGCATGTGTCACAATACTTGATTTTGCTTTCATCTTTCATTATAATTTTGCATTAGCTTATTAAAAACTTTCAGCACAATTTTCTGAAGGATACACTGTATATATGGACTATGAATAATGCATCATTCACTGTATTATCATTGTTTTCAGATATTGAATTTGAGAGCCTTAATATTTAACATTTTCTTTTTAGAATTAACTATGTTTCTAATACAGAAAATGTACCTGCAATTGAAATAGTTTAAAATTGTTGATCTTAATGGAACTTAATTTCCTTAATATTTGATAGGTAATACAAAAGACAAACGTACTTCACATCATTAAAAATACTTTCCAAATTTTATTTATTTATTTATTTATTTATTTATTTATTTCCCACAAGTACTTTTTATGAGTTCATCTACAGACATAATCATGAGTAAATGTGACTTCTTTTATAGCCAAGGCAAATGAAGCATATCTTCAATTAGAAACTTCTGAAAATGTACTGTGATAGCCTACTGAGAATGGAATTGCTTTTCTTCACAGCTTCACACCCACTCCTCTATAGAAGCTCATGGCTGTCGATAACTTCTGCAAGTGCAAAATCCTTCTCTTCAAGCATTTTCAGCCACTACGTACTTCAAATAACCCATCTGATGTATAGTTTGGGATATTTCAGAAATATTTTTGTACTTGATTTATACTAGGAATGCACGTTACAATGCTGTAAAATATAATTAAGCATAGGTGTTTTATGTACACGACTGTAATGATTTGTGCTCCATATGTATAAAGATGGAAGTTTTCAAGTTGCTTGCTTTGCTCCATTGCAGCAGGATTTCCCTCTGCAAGACTGACAGCATGGCTGTTCACAGTGTTGCTGTCTAGCCAATTTCTCCATCTCACTCTTTATGGCTTTATATAATTTTTTTCAATTTCTTACTTCATATATATTTTTCATAGTAATAAAAAAATTGTTTCAAAAACAGAAGAAATAATTAAAGCTGAAAGATGTTTTGAAAAATGGTCTTTAACAACAGAGATGGAATAATTACACCTAGTAAGACACAATGTCATAACTTTAGTGTCAAGAAACAAATTGCAGGTGAGGACTGAAGAAGCAGTGATTCTATTACAGAAGAATTAGAAAAGGAAACTATCAAAAAGATTCATAAATAACCAATAATTGAGGTTTTTTAAAGTTACTTTCAGATGTATAAGGCAAAATCAGACAATATCTACAATCCGTCTATCTTTCTATCTATCTATATTTTCTCACATACATTTACTTTAGCTTATTAAGCTGCCATTGCACAACATTAGAAGACAGTACAAGCAAACTAAATAATGTCAGTATACAATTTTGTTCCCTTTGGCTCACTGTCTCTTTCCTAAACAATTCCTGGACTTAGCAACAGCAAGGACTTTTCCAGTGAATTACCAGGTATGTGACCTACCTAAATGAGCAACTTAGGGAGTTCACTAGCGTGGTTGTTACTGAATACTGTCAGTTGACTACAGAGACAAAGAACAAGCCCTGAAACTATTTACCATGTTAGTACAGATATAGTCACGGAAGAAAGGCTAAGAAATATGTTAAAGTTTCTGCCAATTGAGCCTGAATAATATTAAACCCTCAGCAAACAACTCCCAGCTCTATAAACCCAAAGAGACAACAGTTTTAATATCACACTGAGTTCCCAATGAGCTCAAGACTCTTGTCATAATCAGAAGATAGCCCACCTCCAAAAAAGGGAAGCTAGTTCTACCCTTATAAGAGAAATGTTTTTTAATATTAAAATAATAATTTGCATGCAAAATAGTCATCAGTAAATGGCTGATTTGTATCAGATGAGTTGGAGGAAGACTGTCTAATGCAAGTAAACAATGTAGGAAAAATATTTTCAAAATATAGTAGTTATCCATCATTTCAGACCCCAAATTTAATATGTATATATCTTATTAGCATGATGGTGACAGTACATGAACATTTTAAGTTTATATTAATATTCTTCTACTATTGGGAGCACTTAATATGTATTACCTAATACATCTATTCAGCTATCCTATAGTCAATCTGTATGAAAAAGTGCCCAATAACTTTCTCAAGGCCTATCTCAACATGAATAATTTTTGATCTTACCACAAAGTTCTCTTGCATTTCATCTTACTTCAGAGAATCAAATATGGAGAACTTCCAAAGTACTGAAGTGAGGCAAACCACTAAGACCTCCAATTTTCTGTTCAGTTTAGGAAATTAATACCATAAGAATTTTAAAAAGTATTGACAACTAGATCATTATTCATTGCTGTTATGCTGAATAAATCAGTTTAACTGATATAAAACTAATAAAGTCTGAAAGTAAGATTATTCTTATGAACGTAATTATTCTGTTATATCATAAATCAAGCAAATAATGATTGATTTGGGATTAAACTAATTGTTTCCCTAAAAATAATCAATTATTGGTGTCAAAACTGGAAGTCAGGAAAAAATTTTCTTGGAATTTTCCTCAAAACAAATGATTTCCATAAAGATTTATTACATCATCATGTATGAATTGTATTAGGGTAAAAGAAGAGGTCTTACGATATTGAAACAATACTAAATCAGTGCATTTTTGTCTTAAGGTTTAGTTTGATTATAATTAAGATTACTCAAGTCAACAGCTGCATGTAGACCCTTTTATTCTCTTTCTGAAACAGAAAAAAGTAGAAAATAACTCATGATTCAACCAAATTCTAGAAATAAAAATAATTTCTTTAGAAAAGAAAAAAAAAAAGAAAACAAAAAAGAAAAAGAAAAGAGAAAATAAGGTTGTTTGAATATATGACTAATGATACTGTATCTCAGGAATACTCCTTGTCTTGGTAAGATTGCCTATGGAGGGTAATTTTCAGTGGGGACATTACCTGTAAAGAAGAGTTGATCTATCAGATGGGATGCTAGAAAATGCCATGGCCGTAATGTTAGTAAGCTGGACATGTGTTATTGTTTTAAAAGTGACCTAATAGGAAAGACTAGACTTCTAGGGTCCTTTAAGACTTAGTTCTCATTTAAATGTTTGAGAATTTGTAAAAAACTGCCTTATCAGAATTTGAGGATTTTTTTTTTTGTTTTTGTTTCATTTTTCACATTTTTAGCACCTAAATAATGTTTTTTTTTATTTTGTTCTTATGCATACAATAGCAGACCATGTATGTACATGCATAATGTGGGTTTTTTTTTTGTATATGTATGTGTTTATATAAAATGTATTTGATAGGTTTCCTTTTAATTATTCAAACAGCCCTAACATGCTGAATTTTAGTAGAACCCTTCTGTAATGGTCAGAAAGAAATTTACAATGAAGACAGAAAGTATTTGCTGTTCACAGAATCCAGGAAGTTATGTTTACCTGATTTTTTTTATTTTTTATTTATTTATTTATTTTGTCTGAAATCATTTTGCTTAGGGACAATTGAACTGTGAGATCCCTCTCACCTCTATTTAATCATGTAACTTACAGTCATCTACACGGCTGAGTATGATCATCTTCTACTCAACACCTGTAAAAATTACAAAGTCTGGCCTCATTAAATCAATTTCCAAAATGATTTAATTGATAAAAAAGAAACAAACAGCAAACCATTAAAATGATAATTACTGGATTTAACATTCAGAATTGTCTAACTTATCAGAGGCAGCTGTATTAAATATTCTCCTGTGTCATTTTCAATAACTGTTTCTATGTCTCTTTCAGAGGATCACCTGGTTTCCATTATAGGCAAAAGAGATATGCTTTTATTTTGTATTACATGAATTCCATCCTTTTTGTCATATTTCTGGACTATTTTCTTTTTTTTCTGTTAATTCATCAGATCCATTGTTGTTTCATTGTGCTATGTTACCAGTATTCATGTTTTTAATGTAGTGGTAAGTATATAAAAATTATTCACTGCACAGGAATAAAGGATTCTCATAGCTATTTGTAGACTAAAAAGGAAGAGTGTTTAACTACAAGATACCATTCATTTCTCTTAACAATGCTGCAAGTTACACTATAGGAAACTTGAAAAATCCATCATCATAAATTCTGTTATATAAACAATATATTAACTGGTGTCTAAAAGTAATGCTCCAGGGGCATTTTAATGCTGAAATATTAAACTGTTAAGTTGGATGATCTTTGTGTTCCCCTTGCTAATACAATCATAGAGTACAATATACAGTATTTGCTTCAGGGTAATGAGTTTAATACAAAATACATATGTAAATCACAGAAATTGTCAGTATAGGTTTATATGAAAATTGTATCACATTTGTTAGGAGTGACACAAAGTCATTTATCATGTCTTGCCTTGTGAAATTCACTCAAAGTATTTGGGAAGGCTGAACTGCTCAGAAACTGCCTAATTAATACACGTAGCTCAGTGTTTTCTTGTAGTCATTCCTTGGGGAAATTTTAATGTACATTACCTGTACTTAGCCAATGGAGCAACATGGAATCAGTCTATATTTCTGTTTATGCAAACATGCATAATAGAAACCTATATCATAAAGATACATCATTATTAAAAGCCTGTCTTTTGATTAAATAAGGCTACCAGACACTGAATGTTCTTTCACATTTAACTTGGAATATTTTTTTCCTAACTAGAAACTAGGTTATGCATCTGTCATTTTTTTGTCACAAAATACATGAAATCGAATACACTATGGAAATGAGAGTCTGGAGAGAGTTGGTTAAAATCAAGATAATAGCAAGATCTGGAAAGAAATGAGGAACATCCAGAGAAATCACACTGAAAAGAAATGAGATAAAAATGACAAACTAGACTGCAAGGTATGTTCAAGTGGAATGAGATAAAACATCTTTTTGGTAGACATGTATAGTACTCACTTTCATCTTCATTTCAGTTACTGTATGTGCCAAGGTGTGATAAGGTCTTTTGAAAAGTAATTCAATAGTTCTGACTTATTCAAGCAAATATGGAATAATGGCAAAGTTTCACTCCTGACGCTGTGTTTTCTTCTTCAGAAATATTTGCAAAGAGTTGCTTTTTCCACATGCTTAGGAATACTTGGAATCTCTTAGCTTAACACCTTCAAGAGCAAGGAAGAAAGAATTTGTGTAATACTCTGCAAAGTCCTTCATGCATGAGATAAAGTCAGCATCAGGAGGAATGCATGAGAATACATTAGTGAACTCAATCAATTTCTTTGCTTTGGGCTCCAGGGAACTTATTTTTAAAGTGGTGCACAGGAGGTCTTCAGTCCACATAGACAAGTTGCTGGGATATATTGTTAATAAATAATTTGATTTGTGCACGTCACTTACAAGGCTTTAAAGATGTATTGGTTGATGTCTGTTTGAACTTAGCAGGTGAATTGAAACAGAGTGACATGGGACAATTACAGCTAAGTACAGAATAGCAAATTCATCACTGCACAAAGCTGTGTCTTAAATGTTAAACCTATATATGCACAAATAAATGTGTTTGTATATGTGCATTTATAATGCCGAATTTTAAGCCTACAGTCACTTAAAGTAGGATGCTTGTTTCCTTTGGGTTCTTAAGTTCACCTAGGAGAGAGAAAGGTAGAGAAAAAGAAACAGAAAAATTCCATCAGAGGCTGATGAAAAGCCAAAATTTATCAGTAAAACTTGATGATGCAGTTAATCTCATCAAATCTTCGCAAAGGAGCATTTTTGTCTTTGTTTTATTTCCTTGTGTTAGCACTTGAAGTTTGTCTGACCTTCCTCAGTAGTATTATTTGAGAGATAAACCAGTGTAAAACTGCTTACTTTTTTGTTGAATTAGCCCTCTGTTCTGACCCAGCTCATTTAGCAGCAGGCAAATGTCAACGCCACCACACCCAAAAGGAAGCTAGGGGAGCATGTAAGTGAAGTAGAACAGCTAGAAGCTGGGTGATCATAGACATATGTGAACACATGCTTTTCCTGCGGAGAAGTTAGAGTTCTTTTTCATTCACGCTGATAAGAGAATGAGTTTCTTAATTCGGATCCAAATCTTAGTTGTCTAAGGATGGCAAAACCCCCTTCTCCTTTCTCAGATTTAAACAACTGAATAAAATCATAATCCAATTGGCTTCAACTTCAGTTGCTGGTTTTGTTCCTCACAACTTCTGATTCTTACGTAACAATTACCACCTGTTCTTCTCTGAAGATTTCCTGGATCACCTACATGTTGTGGCCCCAACATTGATGACTATGTCATAGAAGAAATGAAAATACCTACCTGAATTATATGCCATAATCTTCTTTTGAGTAGAACTTAATACTGTCATTTCCATTCACTTCCCTCTTACAGATTAGGTATCATGAGATCAGTAAGGGAGTATTCATCTAATGAAAAAAAGTGTTTATATTCTGCCAGTGAAGGGCTATCCTATTACTCTTCATAAATTACAGCTACATCTGATGGAATGAAAAGTGAAATCAAGTCTTAAGACAATATACAGAAGTCTTCAGTTTACCTTTCTTGCTGCTCTCTTGGTTTCTTTGTTAGAAACCTCAGACTAATTTAATAACATGATTTGGACCTCAATACATTCATGGCGGCTTTATATTCTGGGATTGACAAGGAAAGAAAAAACAACAAACAAAACAAGCAGACTTTTTCTGCATTATGTAGATTTTTTGGTTTCATGTTCTGCTTTGTTTCAACTAAGTTTCTGGATGAAAACAAAAATCAACCCAAGGAACCATGAAAATAACTAAAATTCTACAAATGTTCCTTTGTAAATGCTACTTGCAGAGAATTAGATTATGACAACTGTGAAAGTTATATTTACAGATTTAAAATAATTTTTCTTTTGTTCCTTATTCCTTAGACCTAAAACCCACTTTAGCTACCATCGCTAACAGAAATGACAATGCAGTGATAAGAATCAAAAATTCTTATTTATTACCTTTGTTGGTGATTTTATTCAGAGGACTGAAATATTACCAAAAGAATACATTTTGTTAAAACAATTTTTGTCTTAGAGTCACTTAAGATACGGTTTAAGCTACTGTCCTTTTATTCAGTGGATTTTCCCTCTGTCTTCCTATTTCTGAAGATCATTATAATTTAGATATTAATGCGAATAATTCAAAGCCCCTATCTTTACCTACTATTCCTGTCAAATGAATTATCTAACCGGCAGATGAGGTGAGGATACCAATGATAAATGTTTTACTGCCAATATGGGAGATTTCCTTTATGTAATATTTCTGCTATTAAGATGGATTCTGTCAATGAACAGAAGAGTTCTGTTCTCCTTACCTATGCACTGATTCCTTTGTACCTCACAACAGATTAACAATGTATCAACTCAAGCTATAATGAAACAACGTGAGAAAAAGCTATTTTCATAATCTGTGGAGGAATAAGGAAAGTGTTTGGCTTTTATTTCATTGTAGTTGCTCTTTTTCTTTGTATTAATATGAAGCAGAAATGCCGCCTTCATTATATTTTAATTACTACATATAACATTTTTAGCCATGACTATAAAGCGGGAGAGTATAGATGAGAAAAAACCCAACACTGTTTTCTCCCTAATAATCATATAAACTGTGTACTAAGACATGTTCTAATTCTGTCATTTCTCTATGAAAGACAAGCCATTAAGGTTACATTTATGCCCCCCCCCNCCCCAAAACAACAACAACAAAAAGACAGAAAAACTACTATGATATCTTCCCTTTCTTCAATACTTCTTCGGAATTGCCTTGTTGACTTTCCTGTACTTTTCTGTTAAGGTACAGGAAGCATTTATATAATCAAGGAATGACAAAGAAAAGCATCAATAATCTGAAGAGATGTCAAATGCTTAGAAATTTGAACCTTTGGTAAAGTAATGCTTGTCAGTGAGAGAATATTGAAATAACTAGGTGCTTCCTTGCATAACTAGTCTACAGCACTGTTGAAATGGAGAGATGATAGCCTACAATAGTCTCTATAGTACATTCATTTAATGTTTAAGCACAGAGACAATCATTAATCAATTAAATCAGAATGAGCAAATGTTAAGATGATAAATATTTTGAAAAGGCATCAACTTAAATTTGTATAAAGAACAATCAAAGAATTTTAAATCACTACAAATTTGAAAAATGCTGAGAATACTCTCATTAAATTAAAAAAAAACAACAACAATCTATTTAAAATAAATATAAATATATAAAAAGAGAAATAAATGTGGTAAACAATGAAGAATATTTTTCATTACAAGTCTGAGCTCTCAGAATTTAAGAAATGCTAAAATTTGTTAAAGTAATTAATTCAATCTATTTTTTATTTACTACTGGTGAATAAAATTTTCTAATTATTCCATTCCATGTTAATTTTTTCTGGTCATCATTTTCAAGCAGCAATCAGCACAGACAAAATGAAACATTAAAATAAAACATATCCTAGATAGAGCCAATGTAGACTTACATCCTTTCCTGTGGAACACACAGTTGAAGCACCTTAGCACTTTACAGTTACTGATGATTTTCTTTTTACAGTTGCTTTCTGTGGTATTATTTTACAAATAAAGATCAAGATTTGGGGAAAAAAAAAGGAAAGTAAGAAAGAAAAATATTTTCACTGATACTGGGAAACAGATTGACTGTCAGAATCATTAGCATAGTTATAATAAAACTTTTTTTTCTTTCCAAATTTCATCAAGAAAAGTCACTGAAATCCTTGTAAAAACTATAGATAATTGAAAGAAATATTTTACAACTGGAATTTCAGGTGCTAATAAAGTGAACAGATGTTACTCAGCTCTACCTGCAGTAAATAACTACAAGATACAGTATTTCATCACAAAGGTGAGTGTTAAGTACTTCAGAATTATGAAATGATTTAGTATTTTTAATGTTGACATTTTGTCAAGATTTCTATCAAGATATCCTATGTGGTTCTGTAAGGCTGTTTGATTATCAGACTTAAAACAAAAACTCTCCCCCTTTTTTCTTGGGTAGAGATGATGTTGAACATCTTGTTCTAGTAATAAATTGATCTGAAACTTTAAAAGCTTTTGGGCATCCATCTAAAGAAAATAGATATCTACCATGTCATACCCCTGGTTCTTTATTAAAAAACAGCTTTATATTAACATGACAGAAAAGAAGTGCTGGAAACCAAACTGTAGCAATTCCTGTCAGTATAAATGAGGAGAAGGTTCTTATTTTAGCAAACCTTTCCAATTTTTTCCCATTCATTTCTTCATTTTAACTGTTATCTTGAGGGGTTCTGCAGCTATTGTAAAAATTGCTGTCATTAACTCTTCAACAAACCCACTTGTATATTAAAAAAAAAAAAAAAAAAAAAAAAACCAAAGCAGGTTAACTTATGAATGCAGTAGAAAATGACATGATTCATGAGCTGGCCACAAACTTTTTCTCTCTTCATCACAACTGCTAGCACTTTATCACTATTAATGAGTTCTGTAGAACTCTTCTCCATATAACAAGCTATCAACATCATAATCTATGTGCGAATTTCCACATTAATGACAAGATCTGAGCAATCTGCATCCCTCCCTTTCACCTTCCACTTGCAACAGTCCATTTTATCTAACTAGACTCTTGAAAACACTATTTTGTTCATCAGAGGTATGTGCTTTTTTCATTAAAGGTACATGGTTGTACAGTAAAGTTTATGCAAAATAAATAGAAAATTTATTTAGAAATATTTTTGAGAGTTCTAACTATTTTGATTCCATTAACAATAGAGTTATGTTTGTGCTCACATTACCTTGTTTATAATGTGCAATTGAATTGAAAGTTTACAGATGACCAGTACAAAACAATGTGTCATCACATCTGTAATATTCTATATACTGCATCTAACACATTATACTTTTCTCATTTTGGTCTTTTTCTTAGTGAGCATTTTTTTTTTTTTTTCTTTTAAAGACAATATTTCAGAAAGTTTTAACTGTTACTTTTGGTGAGTAAATCAGCATTTTCCCCAATTCTCCCACTTCTCCAGTCCTTCTGTTTCTTCTTAAGAGAGAATATAATAAAAAAATCAGTCTGGTGTTAAGAAATTGGTAGCTCCACAGGCAAATGAAAGATTAATAAGCAAAATAAAAGAAAAATATTTATTTATTTATTTATTTATTTGCTGCAAACATATCTACTCTCATCCTAGCAGTTCAAACATCAAACTCCTTTCTGATAGAAACTATGTAACAAGTTAGAAGCTTCCATTGCATTTTGCACCTTTGCGCAGAATTTTTCTGAGTTCTGTGATCACAGGAGTCAATGGTTTGTACAAGGACATGTTATTGTTTGCTTAGTGATTCTTGTGGAAGCAGTACCACCGACTCTCTGGAGCTGATAGGCATAGATAGCTAATTGTGCAAATTATTAACACTTTCCAGAAGGAATTAGGAATAAGCTTGATCCTGTACCAAACAGTTAAATATACCTCACCTCCTTGAAAGCAGTGGTTTTAATCCTGATTTGTGATTAATTTTTCTGTGCAATTTCTGGAAATTTCTAGATACATATTAGTGAAATCCAACATCTACAGCAAGACAAAATAATACCAAGATGCATAAAAGGACAAAGCACTTTGCTCTAGTTCATGCTTAGGTGCTCAACTGTAATGACCCTATACTCAAATTTTACTAACAGCTTGCTTAGAAAAGGAGAACCCTGAGTAACTAATAGAATTGCTTCAGAATATTCTTTATTACATAAAGTGTCTATGTCAGTTTCTACATCCGGAATAGCAGCAAATTTCTTTTGTACCACAATAATAACAAAGTAGCTGGCTGGGTCGTTTAATGCCATTATGTTCTATGATTCACAAAGACCAGCTCAGCTGATACTTTCTTACAACCACATCAGGTAACACAACTTCCAGACACCATGACTGGGGAGAAATAGAAATAATTACAATATATTGTAGCATTTTAGTAGATTTATGACAAACTATAAATATAACAAATACGTGAAAATTGATAAAGAAGTCTTTTATCTTTCTCTTGTTTCTTTGTTCTTAGTTTTAGACAAATGCAGTCTTATCAGCACTCAATGTAATGTCCTGTTTTCCCATTCTTTTATATTTGTGCATCAAAAACATTTTGTATGATAGGTCTGGACATGCAGATTCCAGATCAGTGTCAGATCACTCAGATAGCTAGTAACAATAGTGAACAGTACCAAAGTTGGGGATATTCATTTGATCTGTTTTACCAATGAGTAAGTTTTGGCAACAGATTGTGCACTGCTTCATAGAAACTTTATCTGGGCAGTATTTTCATACCTTATCAGATGTCAAATAAGGCAGTGTCAACAATTTTACTGAAATCTAGGTATATCACACCTACAGGGCCAATTAGTCTGTCAGTGAAGTAAATTGTATTGACTTGATATTATTTGTTCTTAACAAATGCATGCCTTCCATTTCTTTTTTATTATGATTTCAGTGCAAACATATGGTTATTTTTTGTTTTTGTTCCAGCTTCCCAGGTAGAAGCTTAAAACTCTTTGATCTTCCTCTTTGCACTTCTCAAATACAAGCATTATTATTGCCCTTTTTTATTTTTCTAAAGTTTCTCTATGAATTTTAAAATACATGTTAAAGATTCAAAAATTTCCTTCTTACTTTGTTAAGCTAGGTGACTTTCATTCTATATTTATTTAAGAGTATATGTAGTCAGTAGCTGCCCAATCTATTCTTACCATATTTCAATTATTTATTATTTATCATAATTTTCATGTATGTGTGAACAATGACATTGTTCATAGATTTGCCTTTTTTTTATTACTCTAAGTTTTCACTGAGATGGTAGATCTTTAACATCTTTCACTTTTCTCTTTTCTTTCGGATAAATATTTTTGTCTTTGCTGCCAATTGCTAGGTAGATTATTGCTTATTTTCTTTTTTGTTTTTACTTTTTCTTTTCCTATTCTATCACTGTACTGGTATTATGATACAAATGTATTGAAGTTCCTGTTCCTTACTGTTGATTGAGTTTAGTACATTCTTGACTTTTAATTATACAAAACATTAATGCAGAAAGAAAAGCAGAACAAAGCTTGGCCATTTGAAATTATATTAATGCAGAGCTTTGCTATTTGATATATCTGATTATGGCTACCTAATACCTACTTTATCTTGCTTCCGATCCAGAAGAGGATATTTCATCCTCTTATTAAATAAGAGTAATCTAAGCTTTAAGACTGTGAAGAGGAGAGTTTTGATACCCAGACCTGCAATAAGATACTTGAAGTATTAATTTGTAGTAATACTACACTGACAAGCAAGAAGCAAGGTAAATTAATTTGGTTTGCTGATAGAGATAAACTGCCTTATTTTACTGTGGTAAAACAAACAAATTTTAATTTTCTTTAAGCATTAATGGGTAGGTGAGTGAATTATGACTTATATTCTGAAATCTAATATTTTCTTTCCAAGGTCTTAGCCATACAGAAAACTGTCATATCACTTTTTGTTAATAATTTTTCCTTAGATCATTAAAAATTTATGCCCAGAAGATTTATCATTTTTTTTTTTAATTATCTTCTACATGTATTTTTAGATATCAAAAAGTAATACTACTGTAAAAGAGACCCTAACAGATTACGGTAAGTCTAGAAAATATTCATCCTTCAGATTTTACTTCCTGGCAGGCAAAGATTACCTTTGTGCTGTGGCACACTGATGTTCCTGTGTAATTCCAGACAAAATTTAAATGATTGCATACACCTCTACTACATTTTGTAAAGGCTCAAAATCACATTTGCATGTATCAAAAAACTACTCTTCTAAACTAAAACATCTCTCTTGTGCTTTCTATGCATCCTCCCCAGAACAAGGACCATGTTCTTTCACAACAGACATTTACACCAAGTATGTCATCTTCTTTCATTGCATGTTTTTGCCTTTATAAAGCTTTGTTTACTATTAAAAAGTTTACTGTACAAAAAGACTGCTCTTCAGTTGGGTAAACTCTGCAACAAGCCATGCCAAATATTACTGTTTTAGACCAACTGCTCCAAGATGGTATCTTCAGAACTAAGTTATCCAACAGGAAGAGAAGGTTACGATTATGAATATGCAGCAGAATATAAAATCCTAGCTGGTTTTGTTTTTTGAATACAATTATTCAGATTTTAGTAAGAAGGCTGATTAATTCACATTTTGCTTTTGTTATGCATCTATATTGTGTTCCTTTGATGACTTCAAAGGCAGGATAGGTTTATTGAAGGAAGGACTGTTGTGGTGCTGTTTTCCCTTTTCACATACTACATATAGGAAAGGGTTGTGTATACCTGGAAAGATGTCTATCTTTATTTTTTTTTACCCAAACATGTACACGAGATGTTATATGAAATGAATGAAATACTTTTATGCTGTATAGAGGGAAGTTGTATTCTCAAGAACCACCTGGAAAAAGTTATCTAATTTAAGTATGCAAGTTGCTCCAAAAGTAATGTCTCCTATTCATTTCCATGGAAATTATAACAGATATAAAGAACACAATCACACCTTTTTGGTAGAGCAAATTCTAAGCTATAAAACACCATTCTCCACATAGTCACTATCATTAGCTACACATTTTTGCCAGTGATGAAAAAGTGTTTGCATGCTGCACTTGTAATGATATGCATAGGCATCCAGAACATGGCTTGTCTTTCACATTGCTGTCATGGCTGCTGAAACACACCATCTTACTGTGCTAACATCCACTGCTTGGTTTCCATAAACCTTCATCAAATGTCGATGAATATCAGTGGCTACAAATTTTTATGCATGGAGAAATTCAATTACGCACCTTCGCTTCATACACACTTCCATGACAGATGCCATATTGTCAGACTACCTCTCTCTGCCCTCTGTAGCAAAAAAATGTAACGGAATATTGGTGGAAAGATTCAATCTCTACTACCATACTACCAATATTTGCTATCATGGGTAAACATAATAAAATAGGAGACATTACTTTTGGAGCAGCCCTAGTATACAGGTGGAATAAACTTATTGCAGCTAGTGAAGAGCAAAGCCAAAACAAGGTATATTCCAGATTTCTATCCTTCTTACACACACAGTGTACACGCTGAAAGCAAAATAAAACTCCATTCCATTGCATATTGACAGATCTCAGAGGCCTCAAAGAAGAAAAGTAATATATTCAGTATATTCAATATATTCAATATATAACAGTGTTGCCAGCAGGAACAGGGAAGTAATTGTCCCCCTGTACTCGGCGCTGGTGAGGCCGCACCTTGAGTACTGTGTCCAGTTTTGGGCCTCTCACTACAAGAAAGACATTGAGGCCCTGGAGCATGTTCAAAGAAGGGCAACAAAGCTGGTGAGGGGGCTGGAGCACAGGCCTTATGAGGAGCGGCTGAAGAAATTGGGATTGTTAAATCTGAAAAAGAGGAGGCTCAGGGGAGACCTTATTGCTCTCTATAACTACCTGAAGGGAGGTTGTAGTGAGCTGGGTGTCGGCCTCTTCTCTCATGTAACTAGTAATAGGACTAGAGGGAATGGCTTCAAGCTGCGCCAGGGGAGATTCTGGCTGGACGTTAGGAAATACTACTTCTCTGAAAGAGTGGTCAGGCACTGGAGTGGGCTGCCCAGGGAGGTGGTGAAGTCATGGACCCTGGAGGTGTTCAAAGAACGTTTGGATGCTGTGTTGAGGGACATGGTTTAGTGAGAACTATTGGTGATGTGTGGATGGTTGGACTGGATGATCTTGTAGGTCTTTTCCAACCTTGGTGATTCTGTGATTCTGTGATATTAAAATGCTAAGAGAATTATAATGATGATGATGATGATAAGCAGAAAAAGGATAATGTCTGCAATTCTGGAGCCTTTCCACTCCCTCTTGCTGTATGAGTAAAAAGAAACATAGGCAGCTGGCATACCAGATGGTTTATATCTGTGACACCCAAAGCAAAGCAGTTTAAAGACCAAAAAAAAATTCTGCTAGCAGTGACAGCAACTCAGAATCCAAATTATGATTCTTGCACTTTGTCTCTTGAGTAGATTAATACTACAATTCATCAAAAAGAAACCGAAAAAAATGTAGCATTTTAATTACCTCATTTTAATTCTGTTGTTTCCAGAAACACAATTTTCTGTATGAAGTGAATGAAAATGGGCAAGCTGAATTTATACTGGGATTATCAAGTTCAGTGCTTGCATTTGCTAGCAACTCAAGGCACTGTTCAAAACTTCACTTCCAAAGAGCACACTGATTTTCTTGGATAGTGAAAGATAACTTCCCACTTATCAGTTCTGTGGTTTGTGGTTTTTTGAACCAGAGATTCTTGAAGCATATGCCTCTCTTATTTTCTCCAAAGTCAACCCCTAGTAAAAGAAAGATAACTATTAAAAGTTTGAAGTTACAGCTTTATGAAAGAAAAATATGCTTAATTCTCCATCATGTAACTCTAGCTAACAGGATTACAAGCTTCTTTGCAGTCTTTCTAGTGTACTGTCTGAGTTTTTGATGGATTGTAATTGTTATGAAATTTCAGGGTTCAAGTGTGGGATCCCACTTAAGCCTTCTTTAGATGTAATGGAGTAAAATAGGCTCTTTAGCTGTTCAGTTTCAGATGCCTACTCCAGGACAAGAAGACCTACAACCTAAAAATGTCCATTACTTTCACTTGAAAGGATCTTTTAGAGTGACTAGTGGTATTACAGACATTTACATTTTGTCAGATGAAACCAATCCAAAGGAACCACAAGCAACAGGCAGAAATAGTCTGCACAGCTGTTTGGGCACTGATGTTTTTATTCTCAAATAATAGTTTGAAAGAATATTCCATAGGTATTCATTATCTCATTGCTGATTATTTTTCAAATATATATTAACAGAGGAATGATTCTGAAACAGAAGCCAATGTATTTAATAATACAGAAGATGAAAACAATTCATAATTGTATTAAAATTAATATTTTACTAACCTCTAATCTTAGGGGCTGTTAATAGAATCAGTTCAGGACAAAGGTGTTTTTTGATGCAAACTTACTTTATAATCCAGGCAGAAAGAAAAATAAGAAAGATCGAGATTTGGAGGGGGCAAATACATAACTAGAGTCACTACATATTACTAAATATGCTTCCCATGTTTTTGTACATTTAAAGTTTCTGCATAGCACTGTCTGTATTTGAAGATTTCTTCATAGCTTGGGAAAAGTAAAAAGAAAATTAACTTTCATGGCAGAAGAAGAGGTGAGAAAAAGAAAATTTTTAGTAGGATGCTCTAAGGCATAATAACAATGCACTACTGTACGTTATATATAGTGATAGGAGTGTGAATAAAGGGTGTTAATTCTTGCCCTAGTTTTATGAAACTTCTTTAAAATAGAATACTCATTACAATTTTCTTGCCATTTATAATCTTCAGAAGACAGAAAAACTGCTTTTCCATGTGTTTAAAAGGGCTTCAAGTAAACTGTGTCATGTTGTATCTTCTCCCTGTTTCAACTGTTGAGTGTGTTTTATTCGGCAAGTGCTTGATTTTTCTTTCAAAATGGCCTTCTATAATAATTTTCCTATTATTTTAAAAATAGTCTCACGTGCCCGTAGGCTGATTATTAGGTCATGAAAATGCTCTGACTTATTTATTTGTAATATTTTCATTGTGAAATTTGTTGTTACTGGGTGATGTCAGTGGACAGATGGAAAGTAAAATGAAGTGTCTGTGCATATAATTTGACATGTAAGTTCAAGTATTTATCTGCATAGGTTTTTGCATAATATCTAATGCCACATATTTTTTCACCACTTGTCTTCATTCTAGAAATTATTTGCTTTCAGCTATTACATATGTTTTAATATAATATTTCTGAGTGGAAAACTGTAGGAATTCTGAGTAATTTTTTTTAATTAGTTCTGAAAGTGGAGAGAACTACTATTTATCTGTCAGACAGCAGTCTTTATGTAACTTTAGAAAATTTTACCTTCGAATTTGGGGAATAGGACAGATTGATTTCTCCTCTTCAAAAGATATTTATCAAGACACAAAATTCTGGAGCCTGGCTGTGTTCATATATAATTTACAGTAGCTGAAAAAAGTCAAATAATTTTAGACAGTTTGAGGAATGGCTAAATGTATTTTTATGTCAGGATATATTCTGAAGTATGAAGACAATATGGAAACTTAAGATAAAATGACCTGATAGTGTTTTGCTTTCCTCCATCTCTCCCCACTTACTCCAACACACTGGAAAGATGTTTTGTGAATGTTGCTAAATCTAGACTGTACGTACCACAAGTAACCTAGTAAATAAAATATAAAACCTATTGAACTGTATGATTTACCTTTCATACTCATGTATATACAGGAACTTAAAAAGACTATATTAGCAGTAGAGTTTTACCACATGCACATCAATATTGTGTGTAAAGTAAGAGCAATTTTTTTCTTTTTATCTATAACTTTGATCTATTTTTTTGTGCTTATCTTCTCTGTACAATATCTAGATTTACTCATCTTTGAATGTCATCCACTCTGAGTTGTTACTTGCTCTGGCATTTGCCTTCACCATCTTCTTGTTAACTTCCATATTCAATCAGATCAACAGTTTCCTCTGTAGGATGCTGTCAAGCTGATCCATGATGATGAAGTGAATTTATCTCACTGTGGGAAACACTTTAGGCAGGAACAACTAAATAAATTGTGAATGGCATAAAATGCACTTTGTTCATGAAACCTCAAATTCTCTCGTGAAATAATTAGCTGAATAGGAAACATTTGTTAATATATTTCAGTGAAACCAGTATCCCTAATTAAATTCACTAAGCAGATTGTTTTGTGAATATTTAGTAGCGCAGGTCATGGCAAAGTAAAAAGAAATTTTGCTCTTGATTTCAAAGGAATTAATGTAGTTTTATTTTCTTCTGTGTTTTTAGATCAGCACTAGATATTTATATTTGTTTATCTGCTTAACCTACTAGAATCAGAAAAGCTATTATATCAAGCTCTCTGATTCAAGAAAGAGCTATATAATCCATGCTATTTGGGGAATGATTCTTTAACATTTAAAGCTTATGTTGATTCCAGAAAAGAAATTCAATTATCTGTGTTGCCTATGAGAATATTTTGTTTTTCAGAAAGCAAGAGAATATACAAAAATTAAACATATAAAGCTGTACAGGGAATAATCTTATAAATCCATTAGACTGGTAATGCAATAATTTCCAGCAGTATAGGCATATCATAGCCCGTCACATTAAGAATTCCATACTAATAGAAGTATAAACATGCAGAGCATTTGTGTAAAGAAACCTGATTTTCAGATGCAATGTCTGAATATTTTTAGTCAAATTACACTTATTTGCTCTCTTTATGTGAAATAATTTGCTGGTGTCTTAAGCAATTCATGTGACTCTAACCTGCTGAGGATTTTTCCCCCTTCTAAGTCCTTTCTATTTTAGTGCCAAGACCTTACTTACTGCCGTTAGCTTAGCAATGTCTTTAGTTGTCTTCCCTAATATTATATATATATCCTTGTTCTCCATCTCTTCCTTCACACTACAATAGCATCACTACATGTCAAGTGTCCAGCTGAGGACACACATAATTATTCCTTCTTGTCTACTAATTCCTTTTTTCTCTTCATGCACTTGATTAACTGATTAACATGTGCTTGCTGCAGCAGCAGGATTTAACTGTTTTCTATTCACTTTATCTCAACATAAAACACATAATCATAGAATTCTAGAACGGCTTGAGTTAGAAGGGACCTCAGGTATCAAGTTCCAACCTCCCTGCAGCAGGCAGGGTTGCCACCCACTAGATCAAGTACTAGATCAGGTTGCCCAGGGTCCCATCCAACCTGGCCTTAAACACTTACAGGGACAGGGCATGCACAACCTCTCCGGGCAGCCTGTTCCAGCACCTCACCAATCTCCCAATGAAAAACTTCCCTCTGACATCTAAACTAAATTTTCTTTCCTTTAGTTTAAAACCATTCCCCCTTGTCCTATCACTACCTACACGTGTAAAAAATTAATTTACCTTCTGTTTATAATCCCCTTTTAAATACTGAACAAGCCCAGCACCTTCAGCCTGTCTTCATAGGAGAGGTACTCCAGCTCTCTGATCATCTTTGTGGCCTTCCTCTGGACCTTATTCAAAATCTCCACATCTTTGCTGTGTTGGGAACCCCAGACTTGGACACAATACTCCAGCTGGGGCCTCACAAGGGCAGAGTAGAGAGGGACAATCACCTCCCTCAACCTACTGGCCACCACTCAAATGATGCATCCCAGGATACCATTGGCTTTCCAGGCGGCAAGCACACACTGCTGGCTCATGTTAAGTTTTTCATCCACCAGGACCCCTAAGTCCTTCTCAGCAAGGCTACTCCCAGTATTTATACTGTTTGGGATTACCTCAACCCAAGTGCAAAACCTTGCATTTCGCTTCGTTGAACCTCATTATGTTCACATGGGCCCATTTTTTGAGTTTATCGAGGTCCCTCTGGATTGCGTCCCTTCCTTCTACTGTATCAACAGCACCACTCAGCTTGGTGTCATCAGTAAACTTGCTGAAGGTGCACTTGATTCTATCTATGTCACTGATAAAGATGTTAAAGAGTACTGGTCCCAGGATAGACCCCTGGGGGATGCTTTTCATCACCAGCCTCCACCTGGGCATAGAGCCATTGACCACTGCCCACTGGCTGTGATCTACGACCCAGTTCCTTATCCACTGAATAGTCCACCCTTCAAATCCATGCCTCCCCAATTTAGAGATAAGGATGTGATGGGGGACCATGCAAAAGGCCTTGCAGAAGTCCAGGTAGATAACATCAGTTGCCTTCCCTTTGTCCACCAACACCATCACTCCATCATAAGTCACTAGGTTGTTCAGGCATCTTGGATCACCTCTCATGTGCCTTAACACATCTTCCAGGAGGATCTGTTCCATGATCTTCCCAGGCACAAAAGTGAGGCTCACCAGCCTGTAGTTCCCTGGGTCCTCCTTCCTCCCTTTCTTATAAATGGGAGAGATATTTCCCTTTCTTCAGCTACTGGGGACTTCACTGGACAGCCACAACTTTTCAAATAGGATGTAGACTGGCTCAGCAACCACATCAGCCACCTCCATTAGAACCCTAGGATGCATGTCATCTGGCCTCATAGACTTGTACACATTCAGTCTCATGAGGTGGTTTCGTACTTACTCTGCCCTTACAGTGGGAGGGAATTTGTTCCCACAGTTCCCACCAAGAGGTTCAGGGACGTGAGTTTTGGGGATGGGAGAAATATACGAATCTTGGATGCCACTGAGGGCTGAGGCAGATAATTCATTGAGTACCTCAGCCTTCTCCATATCTGCTGTAGCTAGTTCCCCTTTCTCATTTTTCAGAGAAGGTACACTCACTTTGGCCCATCTCTTCTGACCAATTGTCCCGCTCCATTTTATAGGAGGGAGATGAGGTTCTTTTATATATGTATACCCAGTGTGAGATTAGAAAAAATGGTTCAAGTGTTGGTCCAACCAGTTTATTACAAATCTTAATCAGGGAGATGGGGAAGGGAAGAAGGGCGATAGAAAAGAATAGGAAATAGAAGCAAGGAGTTTTTATAGGAAGCAAGAGGGAGATAGTCACCACCATGGATCCAGCGTGGTTCGTAGTTCAGTCATTGATCTTCAGTAGTGGTGGGTCATTGAGCATTGTTGTTCCGTTGACGACGATGACTTTTCGATGGTAGTACAAACTTATTTATAAGTCCAAAGTGGTCGAGTCAGCTCTCCTTGGAGTGGCAGCTACTGGCTCTGGGATCTCAGCAGAAACTCCATTGTTCCCATCTTCCAGGCCTTGCCAGCAGATAAGACGATGCCCACCTGCATCCTGTTTTTCACAGGACACGATGGTATCATTCCCCAGTTTTCCCATACCAAGCTGGAGCTATTTAGTCACAGGCCAGATCTTCCGCCAGTAAACACTCCTGAGCACTCTCTTCTGGAGGCAAACAGTTCTGGAGGAAGGTGCTTTCAAATGTCCACAAAGTTATGTTGATTTTCACACAGTATCACCCATCACTTGCCTCCTCAATAAATCAGTTAGAGTCTTATCACAAGAAATACCTCAGGAAGCAAGCTTTGAGCCAAAAAACAAAGAAGGATTCATACACCAATGTACCTATAGAAACCCTTCTTGTTTTTAACATCTCTCACCAAGTTCAGTTCCATCTGTTCCTTGACTTTTCTAATCCCATCTCTGCATGTTTGGACAGCATACTTGTATTCCTCCCAGGTGACATGTCCTTGTTTCCACTGCCTGTACGTGTCCTATCACCTCTGTTTGACCAGCAGGTCCTTGCCAAGCCATGCTGGATTCCTGTCTCCTCTGTTTTCTTTCTTTTTCTGAGGAGTAGAGAGCTCTCATGCTCTCTGAAAGGTATCTTTAAAGAGAGTAGCCAGCTTTGCTCTGCTTCTTTGACTCTAAGGAAATCTTCCCAGAAGATCTCATCTAACAGTTTCTTTGACAGCCTGAAGTACGTTCTCCTGAAGTTCAGGGATCTGACTCTACTCTTGTTCAGGCCCACGTTCCTCAAGGTCATGAACTCAACCAGGGCATGGTCACTGCAGCCCAGGCTGCCTCTGATCTTAATGTCTTTAACAATCTCCTCTGCACTGGTGAGCACCAGGTCCAGCAATGGTTCACCTCTGGTTGATCTGTCCAGTACCTGAACCAGAAAGTTATTGTCGATGGACTCCAAGAATCTCCTGAATTTCTTGCAGCTCATTGTATTTTTTCCCCAAAAGATATCTGGTTGGTTGAAATCCCCTATCAGGATGAGAGCCTGCAAGAGTGACACTTCTTGCAGCTGAAGAAAGAAGGCCTCATCAATAGGCTCCCCTTGATCAGGTGGCCAGTAGTAGACCCTGACCACCAACTGTCAGTTATTGGTCCCATTCCTAATCTTAACCTGCAGGCTCTCAACCTGTTTCTGACTGTTTCTCAGAGGGAGATCCTCACACCCCATCCACATTTTAATATAGAGAGCAAATCCTTGCCTAACCCTTCTAAAAAGCTTATAGTTCTCAGTAGTGGTATTCCAGTTATGTAAATCATCCCACCATGTTTCTGTGACTGCAATAAAATCATAGTTTTCCATCATAGTTTTCCAAGTGCATCACTGTTTCTAACGCCCCCTGCTTATTTCCCACGCTGCCTGCACTAGCATAGAGGCACTCCAGCTGGGCTTTTGGATAAATTACCTTCCTAGAGGAGCCCTTCCACAAGTCTCTAGAACAAATCTGAGGTTTTCCCCTGCTGTTTCCTAAAATGACAGAGTTCTCTAGCTCTTTTCTGTCGCTAAGCATTACACTCCCTTCCTCAGCAGCTCTAGTTAAAAGCCCTGGTTAGGAACCCAGCCAACTTGCTGCCTAGTATATTCTTTCCCCTGCTGGTCAGTTGAGTCCTGTCCTACATCAACATTCCTGGTTTGTCGAAGGTGAGTCCTAAGTCATAGAACCCATAGCCTTCAGCATGACACCACCAATGTAGCCAATCATTCATCTAATCCATTCTCCTTCTGCCCGGATCCCAGTTTCCAACTGAGATGACTGAGGAGAACACTACCTATCGCTTCAATATCTTTGTAAGAGATTATTATTTTATACCATTGCCTCGAAGCTTGCTGAGGAACACTGATGGACAAGTCCAGGCAAGTCCTGGTCAGATGTGGAGAAGTCCTTTGTAGAACACTGATGGACAAGGCCAGGGGCAACGAAAGAGAGATAATCTGCAGATTAATGGCCTATTAATGGCCGATAAATGGCTGGGAAGCGGTCTTTTGTGTGGACTTATCTTGAGGAGATAGCCATCTCAGGGGGTATTCACATGACTCTTACTCAAGCATCCAGGGATGTCACGTAGGCAGGAAGAAAGGAGGATAAAAGGAGGATCAACAACCATGAGGTTAGGTTTCTGGCAACAGATTCCTCATGAAGAACAAGGGGGTTTTCTGACAACAGATTCCTCATGAAGAACAAGGGGGTTTTCTGACAACAGAAGCCTCACGACCTGCCTCTCTCCCTCCTGGACTTGCTTTGCGTTCTACCTGCTTGCTTCCTAAGGCCAGCCATGCTGCTGCTGCTCTCCCCCGAAGAAGAAAGGTGTCTGCCGTCAGATCCCTCACTACGGGATGCCTGCATGCTGACGGACTCTCCTGGGCCTGCTACTGGAGACCTGCTACTTCCTCCCAGACTTACCCCGCGGCTTCTTCCTGGACCTTCCCGGTACCTGCACCTTCTTGCTGCCTAAGACCGGCCACGCTGCTGCTGCTCTCCTCCCCTGAGCCTCTGCCCTGGACCATTGGAACAGTGTGCAATGGGACCTCTGCTGGATCCTGGTGATGACTATCTCCGCTTTATGCAATTCTTGCTTCTTTCCTATCTTTTCTATTGCCTATCTTCCCTTCCCCATATCCCTAAGCAATTAAGATTTGTAATAAACCTGGTTGGACCAACATTTGAACCGTTGATTCTTAATCTCATGTCGGGTTTACATACATTAAAAGAACCTCATCTCCCTCCTATAAATTGGAGCGAGACAGTCTTCCCAAGAGACATACAGTCTTTTTTGATATTTTTAAATTTCCTGGTATTAGCCTCATGTGACACAGCTTGAAAGACCAGGAGGAGATAACAGTAATCTGGCTTTATTATATCCAATATCCTCTACATGACGTCCCAGATGTGGGCCCTCAATAAGCAGCAAGCCTCTCTAGACAGGTTACCCAGCCAGCAGATGGATGCCTCAGTGCCTTTCAACAAAGAGTCTCCAATTATTAAGAAGCTTTGCCTTTTTTTAGCAGCACTGGACATGACTTGAGTCTTCAGTTGGACCTTTTTACTGTGATCATACCTTTCCAGTTCTGAACCACTATCCATACCTTCTGGCTCCCACACAAGAGCTATTGGTCTGTGAGACTCCAGAAGCAAGGAGGAGTCTTTTTGCCTCAAGCAGAGATGAAGGTTCAGTCTCCCACACTCTGCACGTATACCGTCTGTCAGATGGGAAGCCTGATCATCTTCCTCCCCTGGCTGGGCACCAAGACAGGGCTATCTGCCTGTGCCTCCACACAATATTAGGCATCAATCTCTTCCTCAGACTGCTGAATACATCTCAACCTCGTGACTTCCTCTTGCAGCCTAGTCAGTTGCTCAAAGTGATCATCAATTTATGCATGCTTGCACCCATAACACCCCTTACCTACCTCAGTCCCTTGAGTGACTTCCAGGTTCCGGAGCTATGCACAGCCAAATGTCTGGACAGCAATCTCGCTCCTCAGGAGTTCTGTCTGGGTGCATGCATCAGCCCAGCTGTGAGCCCCCCATCCATGTTTCTGCCTCAGCCTGTATGCTACCCTGGGTGGTCACCATGTTGCTATTAATAGAGTGTGATCCCCCTGCAGCCCTGGCTGTGAAGAGCAGCGCACCCTGCTCATCCCCCCCACACAAACTTCCCGTGCCAAGCCCTTCTGACACATCATGCTCTGTTCACCCATGCTGTTCATGCTGCTCCTCATTTGCTGAATTTTCTAGGGGCTTTGTATGCTCAGGGAGTGACCCTGCTGCTTCTGGCCCCACCCCCACCACATCAGGTTGCTGCTGCTACAAGGAGGGCTAATAATGCCTGGCAGCAGCTCTCTGAAAGGGATTCCCCTTGCCTGTTAAGGAGATTTCTTGCTTCAGTGTGGAATGCATCTGCCCTGGATCTCTCCATATTAAACAAATAGATAATAGAAAATGAAGAAATGCAGTGCTCCAGTATGATTTCTCACCCTAGAGTTCTTAAGAAGCCACCTATTTTCAGGTTTTAAAAAACAAAACAAAAGGAGGTGCTGTCAGAAGTAATTTTCAAAGCTGTTCAAACTCTGAGTAGAAATGTACAACTGTAGATGCTAATTCAGTCTGCCTGATGTAGGAAGCCATCATTTTGTCCAAAGATTGAGGGGAAAAATATTAAATGAACTTTTTTCTAGCGTTATTTCTGATTATATTAGGAAAGCGGATTTATATTCGTATGAACAGATGAAGCTAATGGCCAAAATACCCCACAACACTCACTTGTAGTACATGCTTTCAAGTACTTAATATACAGGTTTATAAGGTCAAGGTGTTATAATTGAACGGTAACAATTTTGTTTTGATTAGCGGCTGTAGGAGCCCTACTTCCTGAATGTCTGCAAAAGAGAAGCACAAGTTATTATACAAGCCTCCTAAGTTAGATCTATCTGAAATCCCTCTGTCATACAGACATTGCAATAAAGCACAGTGAAGATAAAATACGTAAGTATACTGACAGATGATGGCCTGTGATTTGTTTCATGGAAAGTACTTCATAACACTTCTTAGTGCCTCATTTCTAATCTTAGCTATGGATAAATTTTTAAATTATCATTTTGCATTATGCATGTAATAATTCCATGCTTATGCTGCTGAAGTGTATTCATGTGTGACTGTGAAGTGTATTCATAGTGTGAATAAAATATGCATTTTACTGGCTGTACAGAAAACCATAATTATCAAAGGAACATTGACAGCTTTTATTCTGAGATATACTAAGTCCGCTAACACGTATTTCCAGTTGCAAAGAGAAAGACACTCACATCTACTGTGCTATTGGGTTTACTGAGGATGTCCCAGCTTATTTCTGGTGCATATGTCCTGTTTCTAGGAGACAGAGGGAAAACAAAGTGGAGAAAGAGCACTGAGGAACATTTCACTTTGCTTGATACCAAAAAAAGGCTGTAGCTGCATAACTGGGCCTAGGACCTACGGACTCTCCAAACTGAATAAATTCCTGATTCACTGTGATTTTATTGAGATACTCTACAATGACAGTTAAGAATAGGTCTTAGTTCTCAATTTCTCACAATGCTGACAAATGGCAGAATTCAGTAGCTCTTAAAAATCTGAGCGCTTTGGCCTGGCAGCAGTGGGAAACCATCAGCAAATTTTCTGTAGTGAACTCAGAGAATTGTCTTTTAACAGACTTTTGCTCACTAGTGGCACTAAAGTCAAGGAATCTCCAGTCTGCTTTGAAAACACACCTTTACAGTTCTGACAGATTTTACTGTCTTAGAAAGAGTGATCAATTGTTAGCATTTTAAATCTTCAAAATGTCTTTTCATTTCAAGATTCTTTTTGGTACCTAAATATCTTGTTGAAGTGGTGAGAGGTAGCAATAGATGAATTAAAACATCTCTCTGGAGTCCAGTGTTTCTGCTAGCTTGCCTTTACAGCAAGAAAATACTTTCTGCTTGAGAAATTCAAGTGTAGGAGACTACAAATTTCACACTAGGGAGCTGTGATGCCTGTTTAATCCAGTTTTGTTGCTATCACATTTATTTTTACAGATTATGTCAAATGACATCTGAGTACCACCAAAAAGAGTTATTATTACCTGACATCTAAACATAAAAGGAATCTGTTCTTCTTTGGTTTCTTTGAAAAAGGGAAAAGTGATAGGGAGTTCCACTATTCCTGTTTATATTTATTTCTGTTTTATCCCAGCAGCAAACATGGAAAGCAGGCTGCTGTTTCTGCTTGTGCTATGTATCCGAGAGCTTTTGTGATAAATTCAGTTTTAAAAGGTGGTGTTTTAGGCAATGCTTGTCTCCTAGAAGTGAAATTCAGAAAATGAGTGGTGACTAGGGCTCTTTAGAGTCAATGGGATAGACTCTAGAGTCCAATGAACAGTTGCCTATGTGAGGAGTGGCAGACAGATTAGGATCTACATTCTGAAATGATGCCTGAAGCTACACAGGAAGAATGGACCAGAAGTCTTCTTCCTTGTAGGTTATTTTTTCCATTGGCAGGACACATTGCAGTCTATGCAGTATATTGTCAAGCTGTACAAAGACTACAACTCATTTCATTCTGTATTCAAGCAACAAGACAGTTCTTAGAGAGATGAGAACTTTCAAATTTGTATTTTATGAAATATTATTTAATGTAAGACATTTTCTAGGGACTTAGATGAAAGATGCTAGACAGTAGAAGAAAAAGTACGTCTTTCTGTTCATCTTAGCCTAAGATTTCCCTGCCAACCAAGGGGAAGGACAGCAGAATGCTCTGGTAACAATCTTGAAATAAAAGCATCACATATAGACATAAACAGAAATAAAAGGCATTGACAAGATCACAAACCCATTCTTTCCTGCTTCATTCTCCTAAATAACATGATCAGAGATTGGAACCAGTTAGCAAAATAAAAGGTCCCACTCTTTAAAATGAAGCCAGCTTTGTACTTGCAAGATTTTTTTACCATTAGACTCTCAGTATGATTCTCCACATCATAACATCTGCCTGGATTCAGTCCACACACAAGATAGAGCTGAATTTAAATGTCACTGCAAGTACTGATCGGGGATTTTCACTTTATAAACTTCAGAGCTGACTGTGAAGCTTTTTTTCTTTAAAACAGAAGCAATAGAAGCCTGATGTGTGTGTGTGTGGAGTCATTCCTACTTGGTGTTATAGAAAGGAAAGGCAAGGTTATAGGTTAGTTTTGGAAGTTTAGGGAGAGACTTGTCCAGGCTGATGTGTAAGCCAAACGCTGGAATTTGTCCCAGTGAAGAAGGATGGGATGGCTTTGCCAGTTCCAAACTACTTTCTTCATGGCCCTAGTCAGGCATACATCAAATATGCCATTATTGCAATGTATAAAAAGTACTTTCCTGAAAAGAGTAACGAAAACTTTTTTACTCTTTAAAAAGTGTTGTATTTTTTTTTTTTTAAATTTAATTTTAATTCACTGTTCTTAGCAGGTCTTTTACCTTCAAAACATGAACTTGTGTTCACGTTTTACTGATTTTTATTATAGTTAAATAACTTTAAATACAGATTATGTATACTTTGCCTTTTCTGAGGCTTTATAGTCAATTCTCTTTTTTTTCTGCACATCCAGATATTTCCTGTCTAGATTTTTTTTCCTCTTTTTTGTTGTCAAATATCATTGGACACTCAT
The DNA here is from genome assembly GCA_016647715.1 of Pavo muticus. NCBI lineage: Eukaryota > Metazoa > Chordata > Aves > Galliformes > Phasianidae > Pavo > Pavo muticus. Next base: position 1,669,462 of record JACDJE010000163.1, read on the forward strand.
TTTCAATAGATTAAAAAAATATAAATCTTTCTGGATGCCAGAAAAGAGAGAAAAATTTCATCTCAGATATGTCAGTGTAGACAGCATGCAATATTATACAAGGTAGAATGTATTCCAGCTTAAAAACTAAAAGGAAGTTATATAATTTGGAGCAGTTTTCAGTAGCTTTTTCAGCAACAGTCTCCCAGTCTCTAAATTTATTGAAAAGAAGATGGGTAATAAACATCAGACTAGCAGTCACATTTAAACTTTTAAAAAACTATGAAAAGTAGACAAAGTAAGCAGTGGTTAACTATGTCTGTTTTTAATATAATGGCTGTGTTTTCTAAAGATAATATCTGAAGAATAATGGAAGGAAAATAGGGATATTGAATTGTACTGTGTGAATTTATAAATAATATTACCTGTGACATAATCTTCTCACTTGACAAGAGAAAAGCTAGGGTCAGAATTCAGGGATTTTCTGGTATCAAATTATGCATAATGTGTGAAAATTCATTTATTTCAGATTTTGAAGTTGTTTGAGCAAAATGTGCTGTTTAGCTCAGCTGAAAGGATAGGAAGAAAGAATTGCCATATAATTTACCATAAAAATCTGGAACAGATTGCAAATAAGGAGCAATTAAAAAATTGCCTTATTTTTTACTTTTATCAACCTTCATTTATGTAGTTTCAGATATTATCTTTACAAAGCATAGGAAAAGAAATTAAATGTATTCCAAAACACTTAAAAAAAAAAAGTACTATCTTATAAACACTCAGTAGAGTACTTAATCTACAAAATCTTTTAAATTCTGTATTTTGTATATTTTGAGAATTCTTTTAGAAACAAAATATATGCCTCAATAAGAATGAGAAGGTAATTGATCTTGCTGAACTGTGTATGGAGTGCTGAAAAATGTTGTTCTTCTATAGTCTTTTGTAAAATAATGTGTTGTTGACATTGATCTTAAATTGTATCAATAAAAAACCTATTTGAAAAATAAAGGAAATGTAATTCATATTTGGATTAATAATAAAAACTATTACTAATCAAACTTGCCTTTCTGTCTTCAGCATAAAATCTCAGATATACCAATCTGCTCTCTAGCTTATCGAATTGTCATAGTTCTTTATATTTACTTTTGTTCTGTTTATAATGGTTGCAAAATAAAAGTGTCTGATTACCTTGCTGGTTTTTAAGCCTTTTCATTTTTTTATAATTCTTCCTTAAGATCCTTTCTCCTTTTTTCCTATTGCTCAGACTTTATAGATCGAAAATGTGCTTTCACTTTTGGTAGATGGTTTCAATCAGCATAATGGTGATAATGATAGGCCATCACCTCTGCAAGATATTGCAGCTAATTTAAATGATAACAATGTATCTGAATATGGAAACTAAGGAAAAAAATATCTTCTGAAGGATGAAAGATACAATTATGAAGTTGAGATTTCACTGCACAGTGGATGAAACAACAAGGAGCACTCAAAAATATCACAGGAGTGATGTGTGAACACCTAAGGATAAATCAGATTTTACAGCTCATTTTGTCGCATGCTTGGATGGAACTGGCAGTGAAGTAGTTGCTTTTTTTCCTAGAAACTAAACAGTGGTCCTGATTAATATGTTCCATGGAACTGGTGAAGTGAAAGACAAAAAAAAAAAAAAAAAAAAAAAAAAACTGAGAACATTACCAGTTGAAGTGAAGTAATATCCAAATGAGTAACATTCAAACTTTTCAATATTGCTTGTATTGCCAGAACACATTTTTACCTGGTACTGTTTACAGCACTTAGTTTTGTCTTAGTTTATCCTTCTTTTGTCTTTCTTTATTATACCCAACATAAGAATCACAATTTTTAGCACTGTACAATGTTAATCCTTTCTTCTTTCCCTCAGAATAGTAAAGAGGTGGTTTATATATATGTAATATTTATTTATATTAATTATATTTATATATATATATGACATATTTATGTTACTGGATGCTTTAATCATGGTTCTGACACTTTTTCTTATTTTCCCATTTTACATTGTAAGACTTATTCTTTTATTATACAAAGGTCATATTCCTTGTCCAAAGCTGTAAAAAGACAGTTAGAAAACAGTCTGGGAATTAATTCTGTGATTTCCAGGAATGTCCTGATCTTCTGTAGCCTGGAATCACACGAAGGCATACTTGTGAGCAGATTGGAGGAGAGTGCTTGTCCTTATTCATTTATCACTAGATGTTAAATATATTTGTATAGCTATGAAAACAATGTATTTTTCCCCATTTGAATATAAATAGATTTCAAAATAATAATCATTTTCTTTGAGGATCATAGTATTCCTTTGCTAGATACAGTTGTTTCATTGGGAATAACAAGATCAATTAAAAGTAAATGTGAAATGAGAGCAATATGCAAGGGCAGCAAATACTAATTAAACTACATAAAATATATTGTTGAGAAGTTCTCATATCTGCAAATAAATCTGTTCCACCTGAACAAGTAAATGAAGAATGACAGTATTAGAAATATCAAATAAAATAAGTGGGTGAGAAAATGGAAAATAGTTAAAATGACAACTCAGAATCAGGTGTAGATCTGGCTTCTTATAAGTGAACATATGATATTTGAAAATATCTTTAAAAGTCTAGTAAAGTACTGAGCATCTAGCGCAGATTCTCAAGTTCATGGAAGTAAATAAAAAAAGTCCAGATGAATTAAAAGAAACTTCTTTTTCCCATTGTTACAAAATCCTAAATCTATAATCCCAAACTTTCACTGTAGTTCAGCCCACAGCAGATAATTTCTGCTCTCCAAAATTCTCTTCATAGTTTTGCTATTTGATTTATACAGAGACCAACATTCTATTTTTTTTTTTTTTAATTATGGAAAACTTAAGTAAAGAAATTCCTGTTGCAAGCAATTCTATTATATTTAAACTAATAATTATGACATTCTGAGAGCTATATATACATTAGGTCCATTTGTCAGTTGAAAATGTCTGCAATCCACTGCTAAACTGGAAGGATTATATGACGTATTTGACTTTTGTACCCTGAGAAAGAGGAATTGTTCTGAGGTATTTTTCAGTAGAAAGATTAGCCTTCATCTGTATAAGTAACACCTTTCTTTCAGTTAATCTTAAATTTTTGTTGACCACTATTAATTTGTTAATATTCTAGTAGCATTCCCATCTAACTCACCTTTGCCAGTAGGCACTCCATTTTTTTTAATATTTATCCTTCTTTGAAAGAGCTTTTCTTTAATTCTACTTGTTTTCCACAAAATAAATTTTATAAGCTTTGTGTGCTCTACAAAGTTGGCTCTTTTACCTCCAAGCATATGAAGACAAATTTAGCTTCAAAGTCTCCAAGACTTCTGTTATTTGTGCAGTTTATATTTTGTTGGTAAGGATTCTTATTGAGATAACTCCTTTAATAATTGAGAAGTTACCTATTATAATTGAAATAATCAAGTAAGCAGACAGGGGATTTGTCTACTAAGAACAATTATGTTCCAGTAATTTCCATTTTAAAGGCTGATTTTTATGGCAGGTGATTTTGGAAGTTTTCCTAAGTTTTTCCTTTCGTATTTCCGTAAATCTCAGCTCTTTGGCCTCAGGAAATTCCTTGACCTACTGCCAGAATACATAAGTTTCTAGTCCAATGGGATTGGTTGTCTGTAAATGGCTGCACTGTTTGGTGCAAGCAGTGGTTATTACAGATGATTTACTGAAAATGATTAGAAAAAAATATATATAATGTGCAATGAATTGGTTGGTTTGAAATCTAGACTCAACATTCTTAGGAAATGTTTATACTCATAGGATTCTGATCATATTGCCTTCTGTGGGACTGAATTTATCTTGCTTTATTAGTAGTATAAAATTACATAGTTATTTTAGAGATGTCAGGCTTACATGGCTGTTGGCAGAAAGAGACATTTACTCCAATTACCAATTCATATTTCCTCTTTCAAACATGTATTACTGGATATGGTGAATCACTTTTCTTAAGTGCCTAGAGGTATACTGGCTGATAATATGGGATAGTCACCTGATTTTAGACAGCTAAAGCTAAGTAAAGTGAAATCTCATGCATGACATCTATTGTAATTTCTGCAGGCACTCTTCTCTCTATTGGCGCAAAGGAAAAACACTTTCCTGGATGAAGATAATATGTATGGTCTGGAGTATTTATTGATTTTTTGACATGGGATGCAACAACCTAGGTGATTACTGAACTAGACAGGGGGATGGCATAGCTCCTGTTGTGGCTGGAGTCTGGTAGATTATTATCACAGAGTCACAGAATATCCCAAGTTGGAAGGGACCCACAAGGATCATTGAGTTCAAATCCTGGCTCCATGCAGGATCACTCAAAATTTAAACTCTATGTCTGAGAGTGTTGTTCAAAAGCTTCTTGAACTCTGGCAGCTTGGGGCTGTGACTGCTGTCCTGGAGAGCCTGTGCCAGTGCCTGACTACCCTCTGGTGAAGATTCTTTTCCTAACACCCAACCTAACCTACTCCTGACGCAGCTCCGTTCTGTGACCTTGGGTCCCATTACTATCACCAGAGAACAGAGATCAGCGCCTGCTCATCCACTCATGAGGAAACTATAGGCCACCATGAAGTTGCCTGCCTAGCCTCCTCCAAGATGAACAAACCAAGTAATTTTGGCTGTTCCTCATGTCTTCCTTGTAGACTTTTCACCATCCTTATTGTCCTCCTTTGAATGCTCTCTGATACTCTCATATCCTTCTTAGCTTGCACTGCCCAGAATTATACCTAGTGCTCAAGGTGAGGTTGAACCAGTGCAAAGCAATATGGGACAATTCTATAGTGGCATCACAACATGTCTCTGTATATGTTAATCGTATGCACTCAAGGATCTTTCTTGCATAGGAGCATATTCTTGGAATCACAGAATCATAGAATCACCAAGGTTGGAAAAGATCTCTAAGGTCATCCAGTCCAGCCATCCACCTATCAACAATATTTCCCACTAAATCATGTCCCTTGGTACAACATCTAAATGTTTCTTGAACACCTCCAGACTCCACCTTGGGCAGCCTGATCCATTGCCTGACCACAATCTCACAGAAGTATTTCCTAATATCCAACCTGAATCTCCCCTGGCACAGCTTGAGGCCATTCCCTCTAGTCCTATCACTAGTGTAATGTGTAACTGAATTCCTGCATTCACCCACTGACATTCACTGATGCTTGCTGAAATTTTATGGAGGTTAAACCTCACAGTATGGTGGTGGGTGGTGTGTTTCAACAGTGGCAACAGTGATATGAAAGGCTATATTACAAAAGAGCAGTTTGTAGATGAGAATTAGCTCTATTAAATAGTGCTATTTTGCTCTTTGTATCTGTTGTAGTGTCTATGGAAACAAATGGGAGGCATTACATTTAGAGCAGCCTAAGTAATTACATTAATAAGCCAGCAGTATGAGAAACTACTGAATGTTCCTCAAATTAAAGAGAAAGTCTAAGCAGATGGCTAACTCTGATTTATGGTACACTAACAAACAATAGCATGAAAAATACCTTGTATTTAATAAAAACAAAATTGCGAATTTATGGATTATTGTTTTAAAAAGCATTATCATGGTAATCCTTTCATGAACACAAAGAAGTGTCATGACAGCAAAACTGTGGACAATGAGTTAAGAGTAACCAGTTTCAGGTTATTTATTTGGGAAGGCCAAAGGGTCATAATTGAAGAAGAATCTAGGAGGGAAAAGCAGAAAAAAAAAAGAAGGCATAAGGTAAAATTAATAATGTAATCATTATGGTTTAGGGGTACTTGCAAAGAAGTTCTGTGCTCCGCCACTACAATCTGGACATCTTCTGTGCTTTTATCTAACTTGCTCCTGTAGTTAGGAGCAACCTAGCACTTCCAAGGGAGTTCTTGTAGCTCTCTTCCTAGCATAGATGGAGGAACAACTAGAGGACACCATCTAACAGAATCACTCCTTAACTCCATTAACAGTCCACATATTCATAAGTGTATTATTAATTTTTTGGTCTCTTTGGTAACTAGCAGAAAGAAAATAAAAAATATATCCCAATTTGGTTTTATATGTTGATTTGGTTTTTTCTTTTCCTCTTCTCTCCACTCAAAAAGACTATTAATCTACACTAGCTGGAAAACAGTTCATCCATATGAATATGTATATTCTTTCCACAGCTCTTAATCTAGATTAACTAGCCCTGATAGAAACATTCTCCAAGGCCTTCCTATAAGTATTATATGGAGGCACACATGTTTTTGATACAATGAGGAATGAAACCATTTTCTTCAATGAGGTTTTTTTGTTGTTGTTGTTTTCACCAGAGAAACCTATCATACAGCTATAATAAATGAACACTAATTTCATTGTCAGCAGGAATTCAGTCTTTCATTATTTAGACAAATGCACCTTTATGTTATACATCTAACTCGATGATGTCATGAACTTAAAATGATGAAAAGCTGGATCTTTTTCAGACATATAAAAGTAATATCATATACCAGGCACAAAGCACTTCTACCTGTGGAGTCTACTAATGATTTCTAGACGAAGTGTGAGCAAATTGGCTATGAAGGATCTGTGTTAAAAGTCTAGAAATTCATAAACTTGCAAATCAGGACAGCTCTTGTATGTGAGTTAATGGAAAAATGAACAGCCTATTCTAATTATCACCTCTCTATTCCAGTCCTCTATGGTTTCATCATTTTAATCACTGCCTGTTTAAAAATACATCTTTTGATCATCTAAGCAGTGTTTTGCCCTCTGATTTCACTTTTACCCTCTCCTGCATATAAATTGACTGTGAGCACAGCTAATTTCTTATAGGTTCTATTCATGTACTAGAACTTTCTGTTTCCTGCTCAACACACATACATGTTGTTTCTTTTTATCTTCTCTACACCGACTCTTCAAATTATTCTCTGTTACAGTCATTTTTCTTTCACATTGCAATCAAAAAAAAACCTAACAGAAGAAGAATAAAAAAGTAAATTTCAATCCATGAACAGGGATCTGTAGGTATTATTTGGTTAGTCATCTTAACTTTATGCCATGGTTTGTTCACTTTCAGTGAAATCTTGGTTTTAGCTTAAGCTTTATCATGCACAAATAAAACAGTGCTGAAATAAACCTGGTGCAATGAAGAATTATCAAATGCAATGAAGTCGTGTCTTGCATACCTCCATAAGACAAGAATTTCATGAATGCCCTTTCTCATACATTTATGAATACTGAGTATCAGTCTTCTTAGTGCTCAACTTGTAGTTCTAAGGGCTGAAGACATATTTTGGGTTTTGGAGCATGTGTTTTTCTTTTCTTTTGTTTGGTTTGGTTTCAAGGCTTACTGGCTCACAAAAAAATCATGATCTGCCTTCAGTGGGAAGCTCCAGACCTGGATGAGGAATAAAGAAGACAACAAAGCATCTGGATGTAATCTCTCTTATTTAATAATAAAATCTCTACTTACTGTTATAGAGATTCTATGTAATATCAGCATACAATGAAATACAAGAGGCAAGAAGAAATAATGTAAAAGAAGATGTGAAATTGAAAACTTCAAAATATGCAATTTTAAAGAACTGCCTTGCAATTTTGTTAATTATCAAAGTTGATAAATTTGGAAGAAAAAAACTTAAAACTATTATTTCTAAATTCTAACAAATAATTTTATTTCAAAGGTTGTGACAAAATTAATTTCAGGAATTTCCTACAAGTTTGTAGGTCTAGTATAACCATTTTCTTCTGGAATGGAAAAAAAAAAAAAAAAAACAAAAAACCCAAACCAACAAGTATTGATGTTCATATATTATACACACAGACAAAGAAGAAGAAATAGAAGCAGGGTAAAAAGAAGAAGAAGAAAAAGAAGAAGAAAGTAGTCCCTTTATCACTTTCCTGCTATTATTAGAAAAAGCATAGAACATAATACCATTTTAATGTGACAGATTGGCTCTGGCTCTGTTCTACCAGCTGCTTAGTTAAGTCTGGCTATTAATAGATGGCAAGAAAAAAATGAGAAAAATTGATGACAGGTAAGAAGGAAACAATAGCAAAAGAAATCTACGCAGAAGACGGGAAAGAGAAGAAACCTTATGTTCACATTTCAAGAATATCTTCATATGCAACTATGGAGGTGATGGGTAGTTCCTTCCCTCCTTCCCTTATTTAGTCTACAGAAGACATCTTAGAAGATCAAGAAAAAAGCCTAGTCATTAAAAAAAAAGAAAATCTGTGGATTTCAGCATTCTGAGGCTTCTATTATAGCAAGACTCTAATTTGTATAGCGTGATCAGAAACTTGATCTGGTTAAGGAATTTAAGCAACGTTTAACTGTTTGGTTTCGTCTGTCAGAAGACTTGCAACATATGTGTGTAAGAGAAATTGAGTTGATATATATAGATTTACAATAAAAGGAGGTTTTCATTGCAAAAAGAAAAATAATAAATCTGAGATCTCTTTACCTCAAAGCACATTCACTTGAAAACTATTGTTTGATAGAGGAATGAAGTGTCTTGTCAGTCTAGAATCTTTTAGAACGCACAAGAATATGGAAGTGTCAATAAAGAATTTATTAACTAAAAATGAGAAAGATATCTGGGCAGCTGGAAAGCAATAAAGAGAGCCAGACACTATTTTTCAGAGAAATAACCAGTATATAATTCATTTTTACACTAAACCTTTGTGGTTTTTGCCTTTTTTTTTTTTTTTTTACTCATGGATAGAGATAATCATATTTGGACCAAATTCTTAAAAATAATTTGAATGAACATCAAGAAAGAAGGCGTGATGAATTAAAATATTTTTTGTTATTATTTTTTAATTTGACTTCAGGAAGCAATACAATACACTTCACCTTCTTCTCTTTTTCAGACTGAACAGACAAATTTTATTCAAGTTATAATAAAGGTATCAGTATAATTTCTTTTTCACAGAACAACCTCGTGTCTATTGATTTCTCAGCATTATCCACTTTTTCTTCTTCCTTCCTCAGAAGTGGAGGGAAGCAAAGAGGTTGAGAGGAGATAACACCCTTTTGAATTAAGAATCCAATTCTTTTTATTTGAAACATACTTGGGACTTCATAATTCTACTCATTATTGGCTCTTTCCTATTATAAACAAAAACACTTTTTTGTTTGTTTGTTTTTAGTTCAGTGAACCAATTTTACTCTCGGCAGAATTTTATTCGTATCATATCATAGAATGGCCTGACTTCATGATTTTTGTACTATTATTTCAGAGCATCTTAAAGCAGTTTGCAGACCAAACACATGGAAACTGCATCCCTTCCACTGAAGTGTAACCACTTGGAATGTGCTGATTTATGGTAATGTAGCAGAAGATAAGAAGATTGAAACTGTCTAACTGGAATTAGAGAGTAAATTGATTTGCTCAAAATATAATTTAACAAGACATTGCAATTAACAACTCTGTGCTTGTTAGAAGTGTCACAAGAGCCTTGATTGCTAGAGCTGGTGAGAACATTAATTTTGCACTTTATATGATAGATGGAAGCACCAGCTACACTGATTCCTATTTTTCTCTGAGGAGATTATTTTTCTAAGCTATACTAGTATAATGAAATTAATTAATTAAATTTATCATTCATTCTGCTCTTTTGGAGAGTATGCAGAGGAATAAAGTAAAACAAACAAACAAAGAAAAGGAATCAAGAAAAGTGAACAAAAAATCCAACCCCATCAACAAAAAAAAACTCAATTTTTTCATACACTTCAAATTCTTTTCATACTGTTCATACCTACAAACTCTATTATGCACTGAGTATATTTTTATCGTTATTAAACATAGAAGCATTAAAAGGAAATCTGAAGTTGTTCTGGATGTCTGCTTTATACATATATCTGTGTTAACGTGTTGGGTTTTCTGTTGCACTTAACCTAGAATCTGGACAGTTTGTTTTTGTAAAATTTGTTTTCTAGGATACTTATAGTACATTTAAAATAATTTTAAACTAAAAGCTCCTGGTAGAAACACAATAAGATGAAGTCCAAGCTGAACAGACAGATTGCACATTTTCTTATTGTCTTGAGTCACAAGCTGCTCTGCTGAACAGGAGAGGTTTAATGAGTATCATAGAGTATGTCCTTGTTTTGGCTGGGATAGAGTTAATTTTCTTCCTAGTACTTGGTATGGTGCTGTTTTGGATTTAGGATGAGAATAATGCTGATAATAAACCCACGTTTTCAATGTTGCAGACCAGTGCTTATATAGGCAAGGACTTTTCTTCTGCTGATGTGCCAGCAAGGAGGCTGGGACCGCACAAGAAGTTACGAAGGTACACAGCCAGGACAGTTGACCTCAAATAGCATTATGCATCTCTTCTTTTGTATATATTCTTTTATCGTTATTATTTTCATTTCCTTTTCTGTTCTATTATACTATCTTCATCAAAATCCACAGTTCTCCTATTCTCTCCCCAGTCCCACTGAGGATGGGGGAGAGTGTGTGAAAAGCTGCATGGCGTTGGGCTGCTGAGTTAAACTGCTGAGTTGAACCACAGCAAAGGGCATGGTATTTCCACAGTTCTCCATTAAATTCACATCTGACAGAAGCATTTGTTTTCCTCTGTGAATAACTGGAAATAATACATCTCTTGCCACAACTTTGATAAATATATTTGTTTGGAATAGAAGGAGGAATGGATAAGACACATAAAAATATAGAAGGAGGAATGGATAAGACACATAAAAATAGATCTAGGACTGCTCTGTAGATATTGCTTTGCCTTTTTACAGACAATTGCAACATTGCAGCTTCCAATTCTGTCAATGTCAACTTGTAACAGGCCTGGAGGATTGTCAGTTTGGGTCACCGTTTATGTAGTTGCCATTAAGAACAAACCCAAGGGCTTGAAATACTGTTCCTACTAATGTGAATTGTGAATGTATGACATAAATTAATTAGATTTTCTTTTTAAATTGTCTTTGTGAGATTTTCCTTTAGATTTAAATAATAGAAATAACATTTTACTATCTATGATCTGAATTCTGAACTTGAAAAAAAATGGGAAACCTATATTTATGGAACATATCTACAGTATTGGCCTTTCTCTGACTGCTTAAACCTTAATTATTATTGTTTAGATGCTGCATATATTTGACAGGTAGAAAATGTGAGTTGCATGCACCTAATTGCGTTTCATTTTGTCCATGAATTTTGTTTTACTGTGAAATGTTGAGGAAAATATTAATTTCACACTGGGACTGTGTTGAAAAGAGATTGTGGTGAAGCATGTCCTAAAAATAGATGAATTAGGATGATATTCTTTTAATAGAAAAACTGCTTTGAAGTCCTCACGCAGAGTAAGGGTGTTATATTGCAGGAACACTAAATTTCCAGGATCAAATGAGTTCTTTGCATTATTTTATGTTTTTAGAGACAAGATCACTGTCCTTAAAAATGTTTTATTTTTCTAGTTATTTATTGATTGATATGTTCTCTACTTTTGAGGACTTTATAGAAAAGAGGAAAAAAATGCACAATTTGAAAATATTTATGTTAAAAAATATTGTAAAAATAATTAATCTCTGTATTCCCTATAGTGAAGGATGAAAATTCTTTGAGTTAAAACAGTGTGTTAGTAAGCATGGTTTAGTATACTTGCAGGCTTCCTCCCTTTCTGGAGTAAAACATTTCTGTTCTGCAATGCATTTTTATGTGAAGAGCTCAGGTCAGCACTTTTAAGTGTTTTTTTTCAAATTTGTTTCAATTCAAAGAACATAGTTCTTGTTTTTCCCTATATTGATTTTAGCAGCTTCAATTAAACCTGCTTTCTTTATCTAAAAAATCAAATAAATTCTATCAAGTAGTGAACTGTTCCTTTCAAACTGTCATTAACAAGAGTATCTGCTCCTCTTTCCCCCTCCATGAGATATATATATTAAAGGTCTTTTAATTTTGATTTGATTAATTTACCAAGATTCCGTATCTTTACTGTCATGTATGCTACATTTCTGTTTCATTCTTTTTAAAATTAGATGGAATTCTCAACTATCCTAATTAATGTTTTGCAAGATTGAATAGACAGGCACATTTCCTATTCATTTGTCATAATTATCACAATGATATAACAGATAACAACTATTTTTTCTGTAAGGGAGTGTTGTGAGTACAGTTTCAGTTTGTAAAACATGAAATTTTAAGAACACCAATTACACAAATAACTTACTGAAATAAGCAAAGGAATAATGATATTTATGCACAGAGTGAAGCTAGTTCTCAGTCTACAACATGATTTTGGACTTCAGTACTCTTGAAATTCAAGGTATGTATTTTCACTTCTATTCAGCAATCTGCCTGCCAGTTCTACTGCCTATATGGAAGCGTCAAAACCAGCCTGTGTAAACACTAGACTGATGGAAAAAGTGCCTGTGAGTGACCCAAGGAGGTTTCAAGTCATTGGGTACCACAGATACAAGGTGCTAAGATAAGTTTACACTGGCAGCTGAAGTCCTTCATTCTCTGAAGGACTGCCTTTTACTAAGCACCATGGACCAGTCCTTGTATGTTTTCTAGTCATATGGATGCTTGAGGAGTTGTCCCAATGTTGTTGTTGTCTTCCAAAAAGCTCTCTTCTCTTCTCTTCTCTTCTCTTCTCTTCTCTTCTCTTCTCTTCTCTTCTCTTCTCTTCTCTTCTCTTCTCTTCTCTTCTCTTCTCTTCTCT
>JACDJE010000163.1:1682490-1719021 GCA_016647715.1 Pavo muticus
CCTTCCCCTCCCCTCCCCTCCTCTACTCTCCATCTCATCAGCTGTCTGTATAACGGAGTAGAAACAGTCTTACGTAGCATGTTTTGAAATCTGGCTGAGATTTTTTCTGATTTTTTTGAACTCTTCTTAAATCCAGATGCTTAACTTCGTGTTCCCTCAGTTCTCAAGCTCCAATTAAGCCACAGACTGATGTCTCCTCACAATATTTGCAATGCCAAGAACTTGTCAGCATCTTTATGTAACTATGGGTTGACATTGCTGAACTTTCTGGCTTCATTTAAAGTAATTGGGTCCTAGAAAGAACAGAAATTTTTGGTTTCAGACATCCTTGGTACATAAATCTTTGCTCTTTTGACCTTTTTCCTATCAGTTGGTTTTGTATAACAGAGCAAATTATTTTGTTTTTAGTAACTCTATAAGGTACAAGTAAGTATATATTTTTAAACAGATGCTGACAGCGAATTAGAATATTATATTGTTTCTTTACTGTGAATAAGAGAGTTCTTATAAAAGTAAAAATAGAGAGGATAAAGAGCCATATTTGAGTCGAAAAAAACAAAGCTTTTAAATTGATTAGTTATAAACCTGATGCCTTGACTTCTGAGGGTGAGGAGAATATATTATTTGAATGACAAGTGGAGCCCCACGAGATTATTTATTAATATGGGAAAAGCAATTAAAGTTTTGATCTAAATATTTAATATTTCAGGTTTCCTTAGAACTGTATTTGCTCATGAATTAAAGGTTATACTTTCAAAGCAAGTTTAATTTACACAAAGTTTATAAAAGCTAAAAAAAGAAGGGTATGAAGGTCATATCCTACCCACTCTTAACATGGGGTAGATTTCACAGTACGATGAGGTAAATGAGGACTTTCCTCATACTCACCTCTCTCTTTCTGTCTGACAGCATGCCACACACAGTAATGCTTTAATCTGTCATGCCATGCCCATCACTAAAACTGGAAGTCAGTGCTGAGCTGTCCACCCACAATTTTTATGCCATGCTATCCTTAGGTCTGCGGAGAAATGGCAATTAAGCAGACTAGTCTGGCTCAGGCTTCCTGTGAAAAGAGGTCGAGAAAAAGTGAGGAAATTCCCCAGAAATAGAAGAAGATCACTGATAACTGAATAGCTGAATATAATCAGAATTTATAAAGGCTTCTCAGCATGACTGTGTTATGCAGAAAATAAAAAAGAAAAAAAAAGTAAAAGGATTTGTTTGAGCTTTCATGTTTACTATTAACTTTTTCACTTTCAGAAACACTGATAATGTCTTCAAAACAAGAAAGAACCAATTGGAGAAAGTCATTGGAGAAAGTTATGCTTTTACTATTTCGGTAGTGACAATATAGATGAAGAGAAGTCAAGGCAAAATATAATGAAAGTAGATTAAAAACCTAAATATTTTAATGTGCATTTGACTTGTTCTTACTTATCTACTCTTCTAATCAGCCCAAATGGAACACAAAGTGATGAAATAAGCTGTGAATGATGAAAATGTTCATGAAGATGTTAAGGAAAGATTAGGTGTGGCTAACAGCTTTAGTGGACAAAGGATTACTCAAGACTACACCATTTATTCAAGGTTACACCACTTATTCAAGATTTCAACATTTTCTGAGTTCATAGATTTCTACTGTTAAACTACATCCTTCAGAAAAAGAAGATTGGAGTATGATTTCCTATGGGCTGTTTGAAAATATGAAATAACCTGAAAGTAAAGAGGGATCACAAGAGATTTACCTGGAAGAACAGATGCATGTTAGCTGTAAGCTTATATATATTAATGGTGTATAATATATGTATAAAATATAGGTATATATTTATAGCAGAAGCTTCTACATCTGTATATTAATATTTCTGTAATATTTATATTTCTTTATAATTCTTTTGGAAATTAGTTCTTTGTAAGAGAATTGTGAGATGTTCATAGCTACAATGTCCACGCAAATGGCAGAACTACACAAACCAAAATATTTGAGAATATAATAAATATGATCTATTTTATCTGACTTAATTAAATGGGGGCAGAAAATGGTCTGGAAATAAGTGTGCAAATACTGTCCTAATTTTATTATATTCTTATATCATTATTGTTAAATAAGTATTATTGCACTTTGTCGCAGGATTTTCACTTGCATTAGATTATATGTTGACACTTGCCAGATATTATGCCTGGCATATTCAGAATGAATGGAAGAGAGTTCAGATGTACGAATATATGGAATCATAAGTTAGTTTTTGCTCTCAAACATGGCCTCTTTGCTTTATTATAATGAAATAAAATGTTTTAGATATACCATAGGAAGTATTTGGGGGAAGGAGGAGGACAAAAGAAAAAAATAATCAACAAAAAAGCAACAAAGATCAAAACAATATTCTTACTTAACTTGATCCTCTAGATTTGAGAATTTGTATCTAAACTGAAGAAAAAAGCATCTTCTACATAGTAGAAACAATGTTAGTTTCTTTCTATTTCCTTAGCTAATTAACTCCTTTCGCTGTATACGTGCACAAGCTATCAAAAGTCACTATAAGATCAGCTAATGTTTGAAGATAGGTCACACATGAAATGTCTTGTAAATATTGAGTAACTTTTGAGTAACTTCTAAGTTCTGTTTTCTGAAAAATATGAATAAAGAGCAGAAGGGACATCAAATATTAGTATCAATATTGGCAAAAAAAAAAATCTTAACAAACATATGCTAGAAATTTTCTCACAATGACATCTAGAAAACCTTGAAAATAATTTTTAAAATTCCTGTTTTCAGTGAAATAGGAGCTAAAGCCACATGCCTTCTTACACCCATCTGCTGAGTTCATATACTTGCACATCAGTTCCATGCACTTTCAAAGTCTTGAACTTGCATAGCTTTTATAATTTTCACTTTGGAAATCATTTGGATAAGTGTAGATGCTGTCTGACAAAAAAGATGAGAAATGAATCATACCTTGTCAATTGCAACTTGATCTTAAGCAATCTGCTAAATACATTGCCTTCCTTCTTTTGGAATTTCAAATGAAAATTCAAAGAGGAACTTTAATTTAAGCAAATAAAGTATATATATCTGAGCATCTGTCCAAATGAATGTCATTTATGGTCATAAATTATGGAAACATACTTGTGTTTCTACATACATGTTCATGCACATACATAAGAAAGTAGAAGGAAATTGAGCTGTCAGAATTTCTAATATGTAACTTTTTATATCCTTATTTTAAGAAGCAATCTAACCTGAGTACATAAATATAAACAGAAAGACTAAATAGGATTTCAGATATTTTAAAAGTCTTTTTTCATGCTTCTTCCTAATTTTTCTTCATGTATCCACATTACACTTTTGATACCACCTCTAATGCAAGTTTAACTTTCTTTCCATTTATTCAGGTGTGAGATTTAGATATATGTTAGATTCATCCACTCATATAAGTGGATATTTACTAAGTGATTTAAGAAAGAAGTTGCCCAGCTTGAAGTCTGTCTATGGTACAGGAAGAAATAGTAATTAACCAGATCATCTAGGCTAGTGGCACTGCACTCAAATTAAATTCTCCATCAGAAATATTTGAATGGATCAATTGCACACATAAAACCTAAGTTTAATAGGCAAGCAGAAGTTAGGTCACACTTGATTAGAAAGTTCACCACTCACTGATTCTGAGCAGGTATGGACTTCCACTGCAATCTCTGACTGCATCACATACAAAAATAAAGCTCTATTTCTGTGCTACACATCTTGAATTCTGGCCACATACCATATGTATCTCAGAAGCAGAAAGAGATTACTGATTTTTGTTTTAAATTTAAATTTAATAAGCAACAGTCCCTGTCAGCTTTGTCATTCCTGTCTGAAAGATGAAGAGCTATAACAAGAAGCAATAGTAAGGGAAGATTAAAAGAGACTCAAGCAATGGAGAGAATTTAAAAGACTAAAAGCCAAACAAAATCAGATAGCCATATAAGAAGATAACCAGTAGAGAGACATCAGAACTATGACAACAAAGATATAGTCAGTGGCATAGTCAGAGATTAAATGAAATTGGAGGCAAGTGAGTCTTAGAAGAGCAAAGCACAGGGATGGAAGAAGTAAAAGTACAAAGAAAATAACAGCAAGGACGAGAATAGAAGGATCAAAGGAAAGAAATTAGATATACAAGATATATATATATATATAAAGGAGAGAAGCTACAATCAAATCTGATATTGCATTACGTAGGTAAGTAATCAAGCAGACACGTTCTCAAATTTTGAAATTATACTAGATAAAGAATCTATCTTACTGGAAGTTTTAGTATGAAAAGAAAAACACAGAATAGATATTATTTAAGGTGGAATGACTTTATGTTTCCAAAGTCAGGCCTCCATAAACTCATAGTACAAAAATACACACCTCCTGAATGCATGCTAAACTGGAGAAGTTCAACACTCAGTTTAGAATCAGCAAGATCAAAACTGGAAGGGTTAGAAAGGGCAGAAGGAAGAACATAATCAAAAACCTTTTTACATCTGTGCATAGCAAATTTGGTGAGTTCTGCACTGCATTCCAAGCAGCAGTCACTTTAAAGGCAAAATTATATCAATGTCAGTATATGCAAAGAGGCAAATTCTTGTTAGCATAGAATTTCCTATGCTAACGGGAAAAATATGTATTCTATTCTTACTCTATTGCAAACAAATTGAGAACACGTAGAGAAAAAATAACTCCTTAACTAGGTTCTATTGGATTTCCTATAAGTGAGGAAAAATATATTGAAAAAAGGAAATGAAAATAATTACAGACTAACAGAACCACAGAATGACTGAGGTTGAAAGGGATTTCTGGAAATCAAACTCTCTGCTGAGTGAGGTAGGTCTCTGTAGAAAATATCAATAAGAATTTTGTTCAGATTGCCTTTGAATATCTCCAGAGTAGAAGACTCCACAAGCTTTCTGTGGTGGGTAGCCTATTCCAGAGCCCCATCACCCTCACAATAAAGAAGTTTTTCCTCATGTTTAGATAGAACTTCCTGTGATTCAGGTTGTGCCTGCTCCCTTTTGCCCAGTCTCTGGAGGTTCAGTCACTGAGAAGAGTATGGACACAACCTTCTTCAGGTACTTACAAACATTGATCAGATCCCCTCTAAGCCTTCTTTTCTCCAGGTTGAACAGTCTCAGCTTCCTCAGCCTTTCCTCATAGGAGCGATACTCCAGTCCCCTCATCATTTTAGTAGCCTTTCTCTGGACTTCCTCCAGGAGATCCCTGTCTCTCTTGTAATGGGAAGTACCAGAACTGGACGTATTACTCCAGATGAGTCCTCATCATTGCTCATTCGATGAGGAAGGTTACCTTCCTTGACCTATTGGCAGTGCAACCCAGGATATCATTGGCCTTCTTAGCTACCAGGGTACGCTGCTGGCTTATCCTCAAATTGTTGTCTACCAGAACCCTGATGTCCTTCTCTGAAAAGCTGTTTTCCAGCAGATCAGCCCTGGCCTATACATGGGCTTGCATTGGGCAATTCCTCCCTAGATGCACTTGCCTCTCCTAAAGTTGCTTTTGTTGAATTTCAAGAGATTCCTTTCTGCCCATCTCTCCAGCTTGTTGAGATCATATATTCTTAATTTAATTCCTCATAAAACCCAAGCATAGGAAAGAAAATAAAAACAGTGTCTCTATACATACTAATGTATAGAGTTTATTTTTAAAAAAACCTTGGAAAAATTGAGTACAGAAATGGTTAAATAATTGGAACACATTTTTTTTCTTATTTGATATATTTTGCAATTAATATCTATAAAACATTATAAAAAGAAAAAAAAGAAAGCCCCAGCAGGAGAAACTTCTCAGGAATTTCACTCCCTTTTTTTTTCCATAAAGGTATTTTTTTAGAATTAATCATTAAAAGATACCTTTCCCACACGGACCTTATTGTGAGAATTAAAAGATCATGTGACTTATGTGGTTTGGTAGAGGAACATCCTTCTGTTCTGTAGATGTCCATGACAATTTCATGAGTTTATTTTCATTTGTTATTAATTTCATATAACATATAAAACCTCAAGATTGATTAGCACTGTAATTATAAGTAGAGTTTGCATTTAAATAATGAACATATTTTTCAAATATTTTTATAGATCACATGTAAAAAGTAAGATAATACCATAAAGATAATGAAGAGCCTAATTAGTTAAATTTTGCTTTCTTCAGTACTCACATATTTTCTAGGTAATTATTAGAAAATTTTGAACAAAAGAATATTTGTTATAACTTTTGTATTAAAAAAACTTCAGCTGTTCTTTGAGGAATCCTCAGAAAATGCACAGTTATGCTAGAGGTGATTGAGTTCTCTGATCTGAGCTGCTCAGTACTAAATGAACTCTTCACTTATGCATGCTCACATTGTAGTTAATGAAGATTCAATAGAAGCTAGAAATTGACCAGTTCAGTAATCCTTTCCCATTTACGAAATAACATAGAAATCATAATATGTAGTTATTTTCAGGCAGGATTTTATGAAAAGCAAACCAAGTTGTTTAAGTTGACCATTTTAGATTGGCAGATACATGCAGATCTTTTGAGTACTTCTTTAGTAGAAGAAGATGTTTTCAGTACTCTGAGTTTAAATTTCACTGAGAAACAGGAAAGACTACTTATCATGGTTTGATTCAGATTTTTTGATTAGGTTTAAAACACTGGTTTATTTTAGAAACCCTTAAACGTGTAACATTACTCAAAAAATCATAAAGAAGATAAAGTAAAACATTTTCAGTGTCATAATTCTTCCTTGAAAATATAGATTACATCAGTATTATAGAAGCACTTTGGAGGACATCCGTTATCAAATCATTAAGGGAACATTCATAATGGATAACAAAAAGTTGGCATATGTGGAAAAACAGGAAGCATTTTTTTGCTCATTCTCTCTCTGAAACTTGATATTTACATATGATCACATTCCTTACAAATAATTATCCCTGTTATTTATTCAGAACTGTGTATTATTTTTTATAAAGACATCAAAATGGAGAATATACTTGAAAGGACGCAGAGAGATTTTTCCTAAGCCTGTGAAAATAAGCTTCCATGAGCCTGTATGAATAAGCATCATCAAGACTAGGATGTGTTGACTAAAGAACACTAGGGATTAAGAAGAAATGTTGAAATCTTCATCCATGTACCATGATAATTGTGCTTGGATGAAGATGATCAGGTTTCAAGTTGAATAATTTGAAGTGACAGCAGGAAGGTAGAGACTGCCAAGAGCTACATGCTGCAACATGTGAGCAGTGTTTTACCTGTATTTCCTGCTTGCAGGAAAACTTTACTTGTATTTCCTACTTGCTTCCTCCTGATTGAAGACACATGTCATGGTTTTGTAATTTTTGGTTTTTGGTATTCCACATCATAGCATCATGTAGTGCACTGGGAGTTGAAGTGTTAATACTCTACTTCCAGGAACCTGTCCCTGTACGTCACGGAGATCAGGATGGCCCTCCTGGTTTTTGTTTTTTTTTGCTTCGGCCGGTCAACGGTGGTGTCTGGGTTTTCAGGTTTGCTTGGAAAACTCTCTCTCTCTCCTATTATATTTGATTTATTAGTCTCAATTTCAATTAGATTGTATTATATTATAGTAAAATAAGTTTCCCTCCTTAGATCATTGCCGCTGCTCTTTTTTTTTCCTTTCCCTTTCCCTTCCCTTTTTCGGGGGGTTGGGGAGGGGGCCCAAGGGCTTACTGCCCCTGTCACGGGCATAGATTGGTCTGGATAACCCCATGACAACACACAGGGAAAATGATGCACTCAAAACCTGTGTTTCTACATTAAACAGAAGGAAGAAAATAATTATTACAGATATCTGGGAAAAAAAAAAAAAAAAAAAAAAAAGTTGTGTTAGCTCAGACTGTGTTAAACATTAGTAGATGACAAGGAAAACAAAAAGTTTAAAAATTAGATGAAGAATAAGTAATAAGCAATAAGTAATAAGCAATAGAGATTAAGAAGTAAATATCTGCAGTAATGTGAATAAAAATTTTGTAATTACAAAGAACAATATTACCTAAGGAAAGAAGATAAGAGAGAATAATGAAGGTAAGCTACACGGAGTTATTGTGAAGAAGGTTGAATGAGAAGAGTATGCCCAGAAGAGATTTTAATGCAATGACCTTGATGAGGGCTAAATCAGACAGACAAGTGATTATATTTTCAGTATATTGACAATATAGTGTTACTGACAACATCCAAATAATGAGGAGATAAGGTTGAATTAGAAACCAGTAGATATGGACAGCAGACAATAACTTGAGAAGAAGATAGACTGGGATAATGCAGAAAGAGTGAAAGTGAAAAAAATCTGGGGGAAGGAGATATCTAAGGTATCCATATGCATAAATACTTATAAATAACATCATCCTTAAAGGAAAAAAAAAAATTAAATGTGCTCATCTACATTTATCCAAGAACGAACTTCATTTGTCCAATGAAAGGAATTTTATTAACACCTTCAACAAGTTTTTTATACACTGCTCTCTGAGATGATTTCTCATTTGCTACTAGTGTTAAATAACTCTAGAACAAAATTATTTTAGAAAACTCTTTCCAAGCCTCATCAAATGTTCTGTTTATAAGGAACAGGCAGAGTAATTTATTTCCATAATATTTGCTTTCCTTGTCAATACGTAGTAGTAGAAGTACTAGTTGTAATGTAATTTATTTTAAAAGGGGGAAACAGGAGATACATTTCTTCCTTGTGATACATTTGTTAACAATGACCTTTTTTAAAAAATGTCTAATTTATATAACAAAGATGCCCAGTCACCATTTAGCTATAAAATGAGCTATAAATTATTTCTAATCAAGATAAATAGTTTTGGTAAGTTTATCCTTTTCTTTTCTGACAAATAGATATTTTTTGTTGTTTTTTTCCTCTTATTTCCCCTGTTAAGTAAAGTTTATAACAATGGGCTACATTTGGAGATGACAATAAAAAACTTTAGTTGAAAATATTTTATTTAACACATGTACCATCTTTCCTGATCATTTAAGGAAAGCAAAGTGAGAAAATCTGCCACAGTTTAAAAAAATCTGGTGCTGGCAAGCTTTTTAAGATTTTACCGACTTCAGAACTCAATTTTAGAAGAATTCTACACTTAATAGTAACTGTTTCTGTTCACTAAGTCCTTCTAAATGTGTAAGTGACTCCAGTGTTACAATTTGAACAACATAATCTACTCAGGACTCAGAAAACATGAAAATGAGCCAGTAATATGTTTTTAAAATCATATTCTAATTTTTGGATTGCAAAAAAATTCTCAGCCAATAGATTATCCTCTAGCCATCTTCCTTTGAATTAGAAGTTCTGCGTTATGGTCATGGGAACAGTATAATAATGATAAGGATTGTTGAAACTCTAGCTACACTGAACGAGTTTTAAATTTGTTAAACTGTATTAAGAACAGTAGGATGGCAAAATGTGATATATGAGTAGGAGTATATAGAAGGCTCTAAGATTATTTTCAAGTCGCTTTTGTCAACATTAGTTGCTTTGCTTTTTTTCTATCAGATAATATTAAAATCAGTAATTAAGCTTTTAAGAACATGTACTTGGTTATTGGATAAGGCCTGATCCCATCTATGAATTAGATATACTCTACCATAATAGCTTTAGTTTTTAGCGACTGAGCTTTTCATACACTTTGATTCAGGATCTGTGATAGCTTGCTTTCTCTGTTTTCAGCGAAGAGATTCATAGTTACCTGGAAGATGTAAGAGATTACCATAGGTTTATTTTCTATGATGAATGCCAAATGCAAAATTTGATATGCACATTGCACATTGATGTATGTTCTAGTAAGACCTTGTGGATGAAAATACTTCACTCTGTTCAGAAACTAACATAAATGCACATTTTCTCTGCTGCATACATTGCATTTGTATGATATGTAATTATGTTTTCCATGATAGAAAAGTCATCAGGACAGAAGAAATTTTTTTGGACCACACAAAGTGGTTAGGATTAATACAAAGTAGAATTTATATGTGTGCCACAAGGCTTTTTCACATCATTGGTTTCTAAACTGGTGTAGTGCTAAATTCTGATACAACATCAAGACTGCTTAAAACATAAGCACTGGCATTTTTAAGGAACCAATCCATGAATGAAGTGCATGCTGTGCAGTGTTACTTTTCATCTGAGTTACAGAAACGCAAAAATTTGTCTCTTCCAGCATAATAACAAATCAATATATTTATTAACACAAGTTTCTCAGGGCTCAGTGTGATATCTACGTTGCTGAAGTTGAAAATATACAATCAAGTGAAGAGACAGAAGAAAAAGAAAGTATTTGACTTCTGAATAAATAAACTAATGGCATGAAACACAGAAAGATGTTTTTTAAAGTGTATGCACATAGAATTGATTTTAGAAGAATAAAGAAGAATGATTGAGCCCCATGAGTATCTATATTCAATTATTTGTTAATCTGAGTACATAGCCTAGGAAGATCACAGTTTTGAATTAAATGAAAAATAGGAATATAAAAGAATGGATCACAAACAGTATTTTCAAGAGGCTCAGAACAAAGCTGTTGCCCTCAACATACTAACACTCAATATGAGAAGCTTAATCCAGTGAAAGAAAATCACAGAATCACAGAACGGTTGAGGTTGGAACTCAGCTGCTCAAACAGGGATGCCCACATTAAGTTGCCCAGGCCATTGTCTAGATTGCTTTTTCAGATTTCCAAGCAGTGAGACTTTACAACCTCTCTATGTAATCTTTTCCAAGCGTTCAGTCACACCCACAGTAAGGAAGTATTTATTAATGTTTTTTTATTGGAACCTCTAGTGTTCCTCCTTGTGCCTAGTGCCTTTTATCCTGACACTGGATGCCACTGAAAAACTGGCTCCATCCTCTTTGCACCCTTTCTATAGGTGTTTATACATTTTGATAGGATACCTCCTGCACCTCCATGTTGAACAGTACGAGTCTCTCAGAATCTCTTCCTCCTCCTAGGAGAGGTACATGATCAACGCGGTTGCCCTCTACAATAAACATACTGTAAGAATTATCTAAAGCAGCAAATTATCTTGCGATATTCTCTCTCTTAATTCCTGGAAACTTCACTGAAATCCAGTTAGAAAAATCTACAAATTTCTAATAGCTTCACTGAACATTTTCTCTTCTCTTCATCAACATAAGCCATTTTTCTGTACACTTCCACTGGATTACCTAACAACAGAATATTTCTTTGTATTTGAGATATTAAACTAGCAAGAAAAGAGTGTATTCACAATTTTTTTTTTTTCTGCAAAATAGTACAAAAATATTGGCAAATATTCTCCTACGACTCAAGTTTTCTTGTTAAAAAGATCATTTCACTTGAATTTTTAATGGCATCCAAGTTTTCGCGAGTGTTCAAGACAGACATTAGCACCAAATAGAGAAAAAATGATTCAGTTTCCTACATACTTTTGCGCTGCCCAAGTGATTGAAAATAAATGAATAATTCGCATAGAGAAAGGATGGAGAAACCATTCACCCATACAACAATGTTATTGAAAATATATGAAACTATAACTATTCAATTTGAGTCCACATGGTATGCTGCCCATCTAATATTTCCTTTTTTTTTCTGAATACACTTGTCTTCACATTGCAGATGAGGCGTATAAACCTGTATTTTGGAGTTTAAAATACATAGGCACTATATGCTTCAGAACTATCTCAGAGATACCTTCAGCTGAAGAAACTTTGTCTTTCATTTTATATTTTGTAAGAGCTTTTTGAAATAAATGAAGAAAAAACTGAAATGGTGCCTTGAAGAACAAGATATTAATTAAGTTTCTATGGTGTAAGTAATATTCTCGTAGACAGCACAAGGATAACATTAAAAATAAATGATTTGCACAAATCTCTATATATTATTTAAAGTTATGCAAATTTAAAGAAGGATTGCTTTTAATAGCAGTCAATTTTCTTATTTTGTAAGAAAATATTTTAGTAGAACAGAATCACTCTGGAATGAATTCAGAGCATTTGAATTTGAAATAAGAGGACATAAGATAGTAAAGAGAGGCAGGAGAAGTGACATTTTAAGGAAGAGAATGTGCATACTTGTATGTGGAATGTCAGGATCTGGAGGAAGATAGAAGCCGCCAAAGGCAGGAAACAATGACTACATAATCAAATACGAACAGAGTTCATTAACTGATTACATGTATCGAAGTGGGATTGACTATGGAAAAATATGTATACTGGATCTAGGACTGGAAACTAGAGAGGTTTGAAGGAGTACATTATGTTTGGATAAAGAGGAATGACTCGGCAGGAAAGGAGAAATATCAAACCAGTAGGTAAGTGAAGGGGATCAAAGTGATTGGTGGATACGGAGACTGTCAGAAGGTATAAAAGTAACAAGGGCTGACTGGAAAAAAAAAAAGTTCTGAGATGGAAAAAAATAAAAACAGTCTTGATAAATATAAGAAAACAGCACTAGAAAAATGAGGCAGATATGAACACAAAGCATAGCTAAACTAGCTAAAAAGGAATTAGTTAAATGTGATAGTGTTGTATAGATAGTGTTGTAGTGTATAGAGTATGCAGGAAGAAGCTGAGCTGACTGAAGTACACTCCCTCAAATATATCTAAATATAATCCAGAATTTGTAGTGGGAACAGATTTCATAATTGTTATTTGTACAGCAACTGTGTCATGCTGAATCTTTTAGTGTACCTCTGGCTCATTATCTCATATAGTAGGGTTGTGTTACGGTATAAACAACCTTGCTTTGTTGTAAATCACCATACAGTGACAAATTTAATACAATGTAAAATGCATACATTTCCAGAAACTTGCCTATGAAAACTTTTTGAGACAATATTTTTTTATTTATCAAAGATACAATTTGTATATGCAAGTTGTAGTCATTTATTAAAATTCTTTGGGGGAAAAAAAAAAAAGCTGTTTTTAAAGGCCCAGAAGTTTAGAAGCTTGGCCACTTGGAAGAACAAATAATGGCTCAGAAATCATTTAAATTTACATACATAGCATTTGATTTTGCTTGTTTTCTGTGTCTATTGGCTAGAAAACAAAGAGGTCTTATCAGTTCTAGTTTAAAAAATTGATATATGTAATACAGTCTAGTAATCCTAACATTACAATTTTTAGCAATACTGGGGAGGATATGCTGAAAAATTATATTGAGCTGATACAAATGGAGTTTATCAGGAGGTCATGCATAGATGGATGCCTACCATTTGTCTTATTTTTGTGTGCTGACATTGTAGTTATGAAAGAAATATTTTGCATGTTTTGTCACTAACAGTGATCTTGATTTTATAGCTTTAGCTAATTAACTTATAATGCTTTAGATTTGAAATGGCCAAACACACAGTCTCATATGATAATGTTTATGTGCTAATCTTTAGATGAACTTCACTACTGTATACTACTGCCACCCACCAAATGAACCTACTGATTGGAAGGATACTTCCAGTTTGCTCATGAGATGTCACACACAGGAGATGGACAAGGGAAACTTCGGAGTAACTGTTAAGTAGCTATTCTCATTTACCATTTAATTTCAAAACAAAAATATAGGAGAGCAAACTTTGGCAGTTTAAAATATCTGCTTGGAATAGTGCATGGGATAAGGCTTTCTTGGTAATATTCAAGGATCACCTATTGTGCTCATGAGAGGTTCATCTGTTCAAAGTCAGGCAAAAATACCTCTGTGGAGGCCTTTGTGAATGAATAAACAGCTCATGGACAAATTCGAACACACACACACAATAAATAAATAAATAAATAAATGAAAGCATTCAGAGAGTGAAAGTAAGGACAGGTAACCCTGGGAAGAATTGTCTTAGCATCCAGGGGTGAAGTGGTAATGCACCCATGAGATCTGAGGGGAACGACCAATGTCATTTCAAGGCCACTCTCTATAAACTCGGATTGATCACAGCAATTGGAGAGATGCCTGAAGACCGGAGGAAAACAAATGTTATTCCTACCTGCAAGAAGGGCAAGGAGGACCCAAGGGACTATAGTTTGGTCAGTCTCACCTATATTCCTGTGAAGGTGATGGAGCAACTTATCCTGGAAACCATTTTCAACACAGATTTAAGAAATGGGATCCATGCTTAACCAATGTAAATTTCTACAGTGAAAAGACTAATTTGATAGATGAGGGGGAAGCAGTATTGTCTTCCCAGACTTCAATAAGGCCTTTAACATGGTCTCTCCATAAGATCTTTACAGAAAAAGTGTTGATGTGTGGGATGGATGGCCAGACATTGAGGTGGATTGACATCTTGATGATGCCAAGTATGGAGTGTGGTAACCAGCAGGGCAAAGTCTAGTTAGAGGCCAATAACTAACACTGTCTCCCATGGATCAATAATGGATCCAGTCCTATTTAACATCTTCATTATTTATCAGGATGATGAGGTAAAGTATGCCCTCAGGGAGTTTATAGATGACACAAAACTGGGAGGAGTGGCTGATACACCAGAGGCTCATACCTCCATCCAGAGGGACCTCAGCAGGCTTAAGAAATGGGCTAGTAGACAACTCATGAGGTTCAGCAAGAGGAATTGTAAAGTTCTGCACCTGGGAAGGAACAACCTCGGTACAAACTGGAAAACAGATTTGCAAGAAAGGATCTGGGAATCACAGTAGACACTAAGTTGAAACTGAACCACCAACGTGCCCTGGACACAAGGAAAGCAAAAGGCATCCCACATTGCCTTTGGAGGAGTATTGTAAACAGATTCCTTATGAGGAAAGGCTGAGTAACCTGGGTCTGTTCAGACTTGAAAAAAGACTGAGGGGAGGTCTGGTCACTGTTTACAGTTTTCTAAAAGGAGGTGGGAGGCAAATGGATGAGGCCAGATTCTTCTCAGTGGTATGTAGTGATAGGACAAAGAAAAATGGCCTAAAACTTGAACATAGGAAGTTCCATATAAACATGCAGAAGAGCTTCTTTGTGGTAAGGGTGTCTGGAACAGGTTGCCCAGAGAGGCTGTGGAGTCTACTCCTATAGAGATATTCAAGAACCATATAGACTCCTGCCTGTGCAACCTATCTTAGGAAACCCACTTTAGCGGGCAAATTGGACTTAAAGATCTCTTGAGATCCCTTCCAACCCCTGCAATTCTGTGATAAGGTCATCCTTCCTCTCTGCTCATCACTGATGTGGCCACACTTGGAGTACTTTGTCAAGTTCTGAATTCCCCAGTATATGAGAGATGTAGAGCTTCCAGAGCATGTACAACAAGGAGTCACTACGACAGTTAAGGAATTTGAACATCTACACAATGAAAGTCTGGGAAAGTTAAGACTAGCCTTGAGAAGAGAAATCTCATGGGAAGAATCATGAATGTAAATAAAGAAACTTTCAAGTGTCAGTTCTCTTGTGTCAGTCATTCTGCTTTGATTTCTATCTGCTGAGGATTTTTAAAAGATGAAGAAATACATAAATTGCATTTACTAAACTTCCAGTAGCTGAGAGGGAGAGAATATTGAAAAAGTGTCTGAGTCAATAGTAGAAGTCAGCATAGATAATCAGATAATAGATCACCTCCATACTTGCAGCATACTATTACATTGCACATTCTCTACCTGCCACCAGTGCTGGTGCTCATAAGTAACCACTCTTGATCAAGATCCAACTTCTTGTTAGTACAGATCCATCACAAGTAGAGGCAAGATATGGTGGCATGGAGACCAACACAACTCCTGATGAAGGGATACCTTAATAAAGAGAAGGTAACAGTCAAGAATCCTTATTTTATAAAGCTAATTGAAGTAATTTTCATTTTTTTCTCCATTTCATGTTTTTTTTTCTTAGTTGAGGACATGCAGAATTTATCTTGCGAAGTAAATATCTGTCAGTGTATTTTCTGGATTCAGAAACATAATATCTATTACCACTGACGTCTGAAATACATGTAAGTGAAGGATTAACTAGAAAAACTTTTTGGTACTTTCTTCAAGATGTAACTATCATGGATCAAGTTTTTTCGTATCAGTTACTGTGAGATATATGCAATTTCAAGATGAAGATGCTTGCAGTTATTGAAAAGAGAGGCATTGTGTTATTTTTGGCACAATTGCGAATTAGTCCTAGTCCTGGGTGAACACGTGTAATCTTAACCCTGAGCAAGCATGGTTTTTGCATGATAGCTAGTTATAGTGGGACAACAAGGAGTATATATGAGTCTGTCATTATACACAGAGCAGACCAAAAACAATTAATCACTTAGTCCTAGCTTATAAACTCTGACTTCTGACTGGCATTTGTTTGATGCAGAGTGAGTTACCATCTGCCCACAATATTCCAGGTAGATAAGAAAGTGTCAGTTTATTTTCCTAACAAAGTACCCTGCTTGCCTTGTCAGCAGTGCACTTTTTTTCCTTAGGGCTAAGTCAATTAGGAGACTTCTGTGGCATTTAAGTTTCTTGGATTAAAATTGCCATGCAAAGAGCCACTGACTGGCATTCCACATGCTTTTTTCCCAGGAAGGAGCTTTGTTTACCAGCCTGTGGGCTGATGCAGAAGGGGAATTCTGACTCTGTAGGGTATAGATAATGAGAGCATTCAACTGGGAGTTGACAGTACTGAAATTCTGCCTTTTTTTCCCTCTGAACTATACATCCAGAATTAAATTTCTAATAGAAGAAACACTCTAGAAAATACTGCTTGATTTCTCCAATCTGGTTACTTTCTTATTCTTATAAAAGGACACGTTACTGTTATTTGCAACTCTTTCCTGAAATTTTGAAATGATGACAAGCTGAAGCTCGCCTAGTCTATATCAGCTATATTAGCAGAGCAAATATTTGCATCTCATCCAATTGTCTAAACTCTTTTAATAGTGGCAGTATAACAGGTATTCTTGGAACCTTTTATGTTATGATACTTTTGGATTATTTTTGACGTACAAATTAGGTTAAAATTATTCATCTACTACATGTGTCTATTTCCAGTGTCTCTGAAACTCACTTGTATGATGTTACAATATTCAGACCTCTCCATCTAATGGTATTGACAATGCTGAAAAATAGTATTTTGTAACTGAGTATTTTCTCTATCAAATATTGTTATTGTGCTTTTTCTATCTGTTCTAGTTTTCATGGAAATAAATAAGACACATTACCTTCAGAGCAACTATGTAGATATCCAGATTCCTAAAATATTGGTTTTTTGTTTGTTTGTTTGTTTTGTTTTTATATAAAATAATAATAATTTTAAAAGATTATTTAGTGGTAAAATGCAGATTTCAAAATATTCATTTTTAACTTTGATCTCTTGCTAGTCCATCAGAGAAAAGTTTTATGACTGATGTTATAGACTGAGCTTAAGCATAGGGACTTTGTAAAAGATTTGCTTGTCACAGTTCTTCAAATTTCTTCTATTGCGGATGATTGATTTTGGTTGTCTAAAGCAAGCAAGAGAAACTACATGGAAAGAAGAGCAGGCAAATAATCATGTAATTTCACTTATAAATATTGTCCTTGCAGAGAATAACCTAGGGATATTGATAGACAAAAAGTTCTACGTAGTCTGGCATCATGCATTTTCGGCCAGAAAGCTAACTGTATCGTGGACTGTATCATAAGAAGCATGACCAATATGTCAAGGATGGTGATTTGCCCCACCTTGTGAGGCACCACTAGAAATATTGTATTCAGCTCTGGGGACATGGAAGACATGAATCTGTCACAGAAGGTTCAGAAAAGGATCATAATTATGATCAGAAGGCCAGAGCACCTCAGCTATGAAGACAGGATGAGAGAGTTGCTGCTTTTTAACACAGAGTAGAGAAGACTGTTGGGAGATCTTAGAGCAGCCTTCTAGTATTTAAAGGTGTCTACTAGAAAGATGGGGAGAGACTCTTTTCCACGGAGTGTAGCTATATGACAAAGATTAACGGTTTTAAGCTAAAAGAGGGTAGAGTTAGGTTAGATATTAGGAAAAAATTATTTCCTGTGATGGTGGTGAGGCACTGGACAAGGCTGCTGAAAGAAGCCATACAAGCCTTATCTGTGGAAATGTTCAAGGCCAGGTTGGACTTTGGGTAATGTAGTGGAAGTCATCCCTAAGGAAGGGAGGTTGGAACTAGATGATCCTTAAGAACTCTTCCAACTCAAACCATTCCATGATTCTATGATGCTATGTGTTGCTTACCCTGAGGTAAGCAATGTTAAAATGCAAAATGCAGCAAATTGGAAATTCATACAAGTTATTATTTAAGGTTAAACATGAATGAGAAGCAAATAGACATTTAATTACTTCAGTGTCTTTAAGACACAAATAATTTATTTAAGTCCTGAAAACAAATTATTCTGAGAAAGAGTTGCTAATCTTGATTAAACATAACTTGCCTCTGGAAGGCATTCTTAGTATATCACACTTTTTCTGAAGGCATTTAAACACAGAATTTTAATCTAATATGCATAAATGTTACATTTATTTGAAATGTAACTATTGTTGCCAAAGCTGTTACAAAGTAGAAACCTAAGTTTAAATGCAGTGGGTTATATATACACACTTTCTAAGTGTCACCATCAAAAGAAAAGCATGAACGTTTCTTCATCCTTTTTTCCTTGCTTCCTTCATTTTATAAATCCTGCATTTAATCTGTAATTGATATAACTGATCCTGGAAGTTATAGCCATGTTTTTTGTATGCCTAGCAGTCTCCAGGAAATCTGAATACATTTCATAGATTAAGATTTCAAATAGTTCTTCTAAGACTAAATTATACTCCTTTGTCCTTGTGCAAGTGAACAACATTCATATGTTATTTTATCCTTGAACCATAGAAATTCTTGAGCAAATATCTACTTCATACACTTTTTCATTTTAATTACTCTTCATCACTTGCTATTGTCAGCGGAGGATGCCACTGCAACCTTTCCTCAAAATTACTGATACTCACTGAAATCACATATAGTTGAAGTAGTGGGATTTTTGAATGCTAAAATTATTCCCCAGGAACACATAATTCTCATTTGTCATAAATAGCTTTTTTTTTCTTTCTTTTTTTTTTTCTTTTTTCTTTTTTCCAAGTACTGGTACAAAAAAAATTGAAATGAAAAAGAAATTATGAGGTCTTTAGTGTGAATAACTTGTAATTCCTGTCTTCCTGTCTGAAGAAATATCAGAAATTTCTGAAAATATGTTAGAAAATCTGAATAATAAGATTACTTTTATATACGATACATATAAAGGAAAATGTTTCATCAAAATTACTTGATGGATAAGACCTTTTTAAGGCAAATAATCACAAACTATAAAATAGGAGATAGGAAGTAGAATTCTGGTCATTATTTCTTGTCAACATAAACCCCTGTAAAGATGAAAATATTCTGTTCCTTTTGAAAAAAATGTTCTTCCTATAACAAAAATAGCTATAATCAAAAGAGTGGAGGAACTGATAGAAGAACATTTTCGGTTTTCATCCAATTGTTATTCATCTTCTGATCGTGTTTGAACCAATGATTTAGTATAGTAAACTTTATCTACCACTGGTTTTATTTTGAACTTGATTTACAACAGTATATATTCTATTCACATCTACCTGCCTACCTACCTACCTACCTACCTATCTATCTATCTGTGCTACATGGGCATTTTTTGAACAACTTGTTTTTATCCTCCTGCTTTTTGTTGCACTGAACACTCAGTTCCTGTGTAGGTCATTAAGCAGTACAACATCCAGAGACTTTTTAATCAGACCTGCAACACAGAAATTAATTTGTGAACAGGAAATAATTATGTATAAATTTTTATTGATGTAACTACCAAACTGTTGGTAACCTATCTTCTTGCTGTTTCCTTTGATTCTGGGATTCATAATTGTTGCTTGTTCTGTTTCCTGGTTCTGTTTTTATTTTATTTTGTTTAAGGGGGGAGCATATTTTAAGTAAACTTAGAAACAAAAATCAATGCAGAATTTTTAATGTGTATTCACAAGGCGTAATTATATCTTTTGTTCTCTTAAATTTCAAGCATCCCGAGAAGATAGTTGGTATTTCATTTAGAGATAAATTTTATCTAGTACTCTTTATTTTCTTTTGATACTGTACATGGTAATTTTAACAGATTTCATCTGTTATTTTCAAGATCCAGAGTGTACCAGCAGACTCTATAGCTTATCTCTTTCCCTAAGGATTGTACTTCCTTGTCCTGAGCCTAGGTGTGCCCTGATTCGGTCTCATAAGGTCTCTGCTCTCTCAGCTGAACATAGAGAAGTTAAAATAACCCTTTTAATGAGCTGGATATTAAAGCCCTAGTCAGACCTTAAATGTGTCTGGAATTCTTTATGTTCATAATTTATATCTCTTGGATAAAATAGTTGTGAAATCCTTAACAAGATTTCAGTACATTTTTAAAAACACATAAACAGCCTCAAATATGAAAGGAACATCCAATCTAAAATCTTCTGCACTGATATAAGAAAATAATGAAAGATATATTGGAACTTTGCATACTTCGTACATCAAATGCTCCAATCACATAACCATGCTGTTAGCTTCGGACTGCCTGAAGTGCCCTTCAGCATAACACAAAGGACAAGAACAGAAAATATATTTTGTGCAGTATTGGCTTAATAGGAAGACTTAATCCTTTGTGCTAAGGGGAAAAAATTAAGCTAGAAGTATCAGACAGATGCAGAAAAATAGGTTTCTGAGCAGAGAAGTAGCAGGGAAAGCTACTGAGTTTTCATTTTAAAAAGGGTTTTTTAAAGAGCAAACATATATAAAGGAGCTATACCTTCATTTCCAATAGCTCTAGAGGATATTGTCCTGAGTGAGCAGACATGAAGGAAAGATTATCTCCGAGTGTACACTGGTCATTTTATTCCCATAAGTATTTGTTTTCTTGTGAATAAGAATTTTCTGCCCATGTCATGTAATCTTTTTTTCAGACACAAGTAAATAATATTAATTTTTCAAGAGCTGAATGCATAGGCCTGTTTGGAAAAGTTTTACATATGCCATTTGCATTTCTTGAGACTACATGGTTTGGAGAAGGCAGATTAAAGGTCAATATATGTTTATTATCATGTGTTGTGGGAAAAAATATCTTGCAGTAGCCAACGCAAGTAACTCAGATTCTTCCTGTCCTAGTGAGGTGTCTAACGCCCCATGCCTGTCAGTCTTTAGGAAACATTTAAACAATACCCTCAAATAGCTTTAACTTTTGGTTAGCCCCGAAGTGGTCGGGCAGTTTGACTAAATTATCTCTGAAACTCCTTCCAACTGAACTAGTCTATATGAAATAGATTCATATTCAATACGTAGACTGGACATTTCTAGGATAGTGATATACATATTAGTATACTAAATAATCCTGTTATTTCACACTCATCAAGACCTCCTGAGATAGTCAGTGCAAGTGTCCATTGTTTTTATACATTTTCTGTATAACATGCTGCCAGTCATTAACTTTTGCAAGCACCTATTTTTCAACAGCACATTTTTTCACGGTTGTAGTACTTCTTAGGTCTTGTGTGTTAAAAATAGTATTGCAGTTGATTTAATCATGAGGAATCCATTTTTGTTTTTGATTGGAAAGAGTAGCTCTGGAAAGTCACATGATTTTCTCATCACTGATACAAACATATATTCATTTTTAATCACTATTGGCTAGTAAGAATGCATGGGAAAGAACACACCGGTGACCTGAATAAATTTTGCTTCTTTAATCAAGGATTGGATCTGTTCAGATTCTGATTCCAGTCATGATCTCTCTATATCTACATGCTATTATTACAAACTCCTGAACACCTTACTTATTCCAGCAGCCTGACATGTTAGGAGAGATGCCAGGATGTGGGTGTATGCATAATGGTAGCTCCTGAATGGAGCTCCAGATGGCAGCATCCAAAGGCTATCTATCCACTGCCACTTGATACTGCAAAGCTTGTTAGAGGTTTATCTCTTGAGATGCATGCCTTTTCAATTCTTTCTTTGCTTGTTTGATTGTTTGATTTTTTTTTCCCATTCCCAATCTGTGGAAAAAAAAAAAAGTAAAAGTTAGTTGTAAATCTCTGATATATCTGGGGAAGAATTTACAGCAATCCTTACTGTTCACCAAGTTTAATTAATTCTGAATCTGAATAAGACATAGGACTAATCTGTAAACACTGTCAAGACATCTGAAAATATGAAGAATATAAGCCTATTAATACTTCCTTCAGAAAAAAAACTGACATACCTTCAGCATAAATAATGAGACCCTGTAAGAATTTGACACTTTTTTTGCTTAGTTCAATTTAAATTAGGTTGTGCAAAAATGATGATGAGCTGACATTCTTAAAGATGAGACAAGAATTACTGGTTAACTGTTTGAACTTGTAGATGAATGTAAGATACAAAAACAAACAAAGCAAACAACAACAACAAAAACACACACACACACACAAAAAAACCAAAAACAACTCACATAAACTGTGTCTGCATCTGAGATGCAGACTTCGACCAGAAGAAAAGGAACTACAAATTAAGGCACAGAAGGAAGGGCAGTAGTTAGATTTCTGAGAAATATTCTTAGCTGGTATATCTTAAACTAATTTCCATGCTTCTAGCAAAAATACCTAAGTAGAAGTTGAAGGCCACTACTTGTGATAGTAGGGAAATGTAAGTAATATCGGAAACAATTTGAAAATATATTATACATGTACAAAGTATACATTAGTTTTCCATAGTTCCAGAAAGAACACTTCATGCTAATGGTGTCTTCTACTGCTTGGTTTCTAAGGCAGGATATATGTATAGTTATTTTTGATAGACATTGTAAACTAGATTTAATATAAAGGATACCAATATTTTTTATAAAGTTTAGTGAATTTGAGGAATTCTTAGAGATTACTTCTTTTTTTCAGTTTTTTTTTTTTTTCCAGAGCTTTAGGTTTTATTTAAGGATTGTTTGTTGGCTCCAGACAGCTGAAAAACAAACAAACAAACAAAAAAACCATTCATTGTCATGGTTTTATAATTTTGTTATCGGTATTCCACATCATAACATCATGTAAAGCATGGGTAATTAAAGAGTTAATACTCCAGTTCCTTGGACTGACAACTTTCTGGATACCTGGTTCTCAGAAGAGAAGAACTACATATCCCTGACAACTTCATGTTCAGAGAGGAAGATAAGCCATGGGAGGAAGTCACGGGATCTCGCTCTCTGGCTCTCTCTCTCACTCGCTGCCTGGCAGTGTGTGGGTGTGCTCCTCAGCCGTGCGCCTTCAGTTCAAGTAAGGTTTTCAGTTCTGGACATTCCCTCTCTCATTTTATTTGATTTATTAGCCTCAATTCCAATTATATTGTATTATATTGTGTTATCTTGCATTCCGATATCATATTTAGTAAAATAAAGTTTCCTCTTTAGATTATTGCCTCTGTTTTTTTTTTGGCCCTGCTCCCATCTCCCTACCCTTCCACTTTTCCCTTCCCATTTTTGGGCTGGGGGGCCTACGGGCCTGCTGCCCCTGTCACAGGCACAGATTGATCTAGATAACCCCGTGACACTCATAATTGTTTTTAGAACTAAATTCTTTAACAGTGGGCCTATTGACAATATTAAGGTCGACATTGCCTTCATGTTCTGATTTGAATGACTAAATATTCCAGGGAACTTCTGTTCCATTACTGTGCACTCATTTGGAAAATTAAAAATAAAAACTCAGGGGACACTATGCTTTTATAAATTACGAGAAGAACGTATTGGAGATGAAAAATTTCAACAACTTTCTAAAGCAAATAGTATCTATTTCCTTACTGAGTGTAAAATACTGCGTAGCAGAGACAATATATCATGTGAATAATAAAACGGAAAATTTTAAATATAATTTGAAATAATACAGCATTTATACCCCAAATAAACTTGTACCTGTTGAAAGTAAGAAGACCACTGTCTTTCTGAAGTGAACTCTGAGTACTCAAATAAATCAAGTCTTTCATTTACCATGAAGGAAAATAAATATACAGGCTAGATTCATGAAAGCATTGCCAGCTCATGATAAATCTTTCAACAATCAACACTACCAAATCCTTCTCTTCAGGGTTGCTCTCAAGCCATTCTCTGCCCAACCTGTATCTGAGCTTGAGATTGCCCTGACCCAGATGCAGTACCTTGCACCTGCTGAACTTCACGAGGCTGGCATGGGCCCTGCTCTCAAGCCTGTCCAGGTCCCTCTGGATAGCATCCCTTCCCTCTAGCGTGTCACTGAACCACACAGCTTGGTATCATCTGCAGACTTGCTGAAGGTTCACTCGATCCTATTGTCCATGTCACCTACACATATATTAAATAACACTGGTCCTAACACCAATCTCTGAGGAATGCCACTCATCACTAACTGGCTAACTCCCAAAGCTGGTTAGGTCCACTGATTACTAGCCATTACTCATAGTTCAGATGGGCAGTGATGAAATTGCCCAGAGAAGCCTATGAACAATGAAAAGAGATTTCAGGGCATTTAGTTCAAGGAGTGGGAGCACAAGCGATCTTTTGTTCTATACCTTCAGGAGCAGTGAGGGACACGGAGCGGGCTTGGAAAGCACAAATAATGAATAATTGGCTCAGAGGTTGGTGTTGAGGAAGAAACTTTGGGTTCTTTGATCATAAGGCAGTTTACTCGGCCCCTGGCCCGTTGTCCGTGCATGGAACCCACCTATCTCAAAGGGGGAAACAAATCCTATCACAGGAGCTAGCAGGGCTTATTGAAAGAGCTTTAAACTAGATACAGCGGGAGAAGGGGACAAAACAGGATCACCAGAGATGAGCCTAGGGGAACAATGCTTGAGCTGGGGGTTGTAAAAGATTATTCTTTTATGCCATTGCCTCAAAGCTTGCTGAGGAACAAGTCCAAATAAGTCCTGGGCAAGGGTTGCAAAATCCTTTGAATGAGGGACACAGATGGACAAGGCCAGGGGCAACGAGAGAGAGAGATAAGCTGCAGATTAATGGCTGGGAAGCACTCTTTTGTGTGAACTTATCTCAAGGGAGATAGCCCTCTCACGGGGTGCTGCACATGACTCTTACCCAAGCGCCCAGGAATGACACGTTGGCAGAAGAAGAAGGATAAAAAAGGGACAAACAACCGTGAGATTAGGTTTCTGACAACAGATTCCTCATGAAGAAGAAGGGTGTCTGACACGAGAAGCCTCACGACCTGCCTCTCTCCCTCCTGGACTTGCTCTGCACTCTACCTGCTTGCTGCCTAAGGCTGGCCATGCTGCTGCTGCTCTCCCCCGAAAGGTTTCTGACAACAGATTCCTCACGAAGTGATGCCTGCATGAAGAAGAAAGGTGTCTGCCATCAGATCCCTCACTACGGAATGCCTGCAAGCTGATGGACTCTCCTGGGCCTGCTACCGGTGACCTGCTGCTTCCACCCAGACTTACCCTGTAGTTTCCTCCTGGACCTACCTGGTACCCGCACCTTCTTGCTGCCTAAGACCAGCCGCACTGCTGCTGCTCTCCCCCTGTGCTTTTGCCTCGGACCATTGGAACAGCATGCAACGGGACTGCTGCTGGATCCTGGTGGTGATTATCCCCACTTTATGCAATTCTTGCTTCTTTACTATGTTTTCTATCGCCTGCCTTCTCTTCCCCATCACCCTAATTCATAATAGTGTCCGTCCTCCCCTTCCCCATCTCCCTGATTAAGATTTGTAATGAAACTGGTTGGACCAACATTTGAACCATTGTTTCTTAATCTCACGCTGGGTATACATATATCAAAGAACGCCTTCACTCTCCTATAAACTGGAGCAAGACAGGGGTGAAGCAGATGACTTGGCTGAAGTGCATCTACACCAATGCACGCAGCATGGGCAACAAGCAGGAGGAGCTGGAAGTGATTGTACGGCAGGCTAATTATGACCTACTTGCTATTACTGAAACATGGTGGGACCACTCCCATGACTGGAGTGCTATGATGGATGGTTACAAGCTCTTCAGTAGGGATAGACAAGAAAGGAAGGGTGGTGGTGTGACCCTTTATATTAAAGAGTGTTTTGATGTTGAAGAACTTGGGGTTGGGAATGATGAAGGTGAG
Source organism: Pavo muticus (assembly GCA_016647715.1). Lineage (NCBI taxonomy): Eukaryota > Metazoa > Chordata > Aves > Galliformes > Phasianidae > Pavo > Pavo muticus. Next base: position 1,708,545 of record JACDJE010000163.1, read on the forward strand.
TGTTTACGGATAAAGATTGGGGGAAGGCCTGTAGGGGCGACATCTTGGTGGGGGTCTGTTATAGACTGCCTAATCAGGATGAAGAGAAGGACAAGGCATTCTATGAGCAGCTTGTGGAAGTTGTGAGATTGGCAGCACTCATTCTCACGGGAGACTTCAACTTCCCTGATATATGTTGGAAATGTAATACAGCACAGAGGAAGCAGTCCAAGAGGTTTCTAGAGCGCATGGAAGATAGCTTCCTTATACAGCTGGTACGAGAACCTAGCAGGGATGGTGCCCTGCTAGACCTGCGCTTCACTAACAGTGAAGGACTGGTGGGAGATGTGAAGGCTGGGGACTATCTTGGGCAGAGCAACCATGAAATTGTCGTGCTGGGTGACTAGCAAAACTGCTATCTTGAACTTCCGGAGGGCGGATATTGACCTGTTCAGGATACTTGTAGCACGGGTCCCTTGGGAGTTGCTCCTTTAGGGTAAAGGGGCCCAGGAAGCCTGGACGCTCCTCAAGATGGAAATCTTAAAGATGCAAGAACAGGCTGCTCCTGAATGCCATAAGGTGAAGAAGACCGATGAACTGGGAACTACTGTTGAGACTCCAGAAGAAAAAGAGAGTTTATGTCCTCTGGGGAAGGGACAGGTTACTTGGGGAAATTACAAGGAAGTTACTAAGGTATGCAGGGTGGAAGTTAGGAAGGCAAAAGCCCAACTTGAACTCAGATTGGCCACTGCAGTAAAAGAGAATAAGAAATCCTTTTACAGATATATCAATGGTAAGAGAAGAACCAAGAAGAATTTCCATCCTTTACTTGATGCAGCAGGGAACGTGACCACTGAGGATAAGGAAAAGGCTGAGGTCCTCAATGCCTTCTTTACCTCTGCCCTTAATAGGCAGATCAGTTATCCTCAGGGCACTTTACGCCCTGATCTGGAAGTCTGGGATGCTACGCAGAATACACGCCCGGTGATTCAAGTGAAGACAGTTAAAGAGCTGCTCCTCCATCTGGACTGTCACAAGTCCATCGGACCAGAAAGGCTCCAACCTCAGGTGCTGAGGGAGCTGGCAGGGGTGATTGTCGATGTCACGGTTTTGTGATTTTGGTTTTCAGTATTCCACATCATAACATCATGTAGTGCATTGGGAGTTAAAGTGTTAACACTCTAATCCGGCTACCTGTCCCTACACATCACGGAGGGACGGGCTGGGGGTGGGCTCTTCTTCGATTCCCCAGCGAAGAGGCAAGTGCTCCGATAACTCTCTCTCTCCACTTTATTTGATTTATCCATCTTAATTAGATTGTATTATATTATGGTTAGTAAAATAAGTTTACCTCCCTAGAGGTCTGTTCGTTTTCTTTCCTTTCCCTTTCTCTTCCCGTTTTCTTTGGGGGAGGGGGATTGGGAAGGACGGCCCTTGGGCCCACTGTCCCTGTCATAGGCATAGACTGGTCCAGATAACCCCGTGACAGCCGAGCCGCTCTCCGCCATCTACCTGCACTCCTGGTTATCTGGAGAGATCCCAGAGGATTGGAGGCTTGCCGATGTGACTCTCACCTACAAGAAGAGCCGTAAGGAGGATGTGGGGAACTACAGGCCTGTCAGCCTGACCTAAGTACCAGGGAAAGCTATGGAGCGAATCATCTTGGGTGAGATCACACAGCACGTGTGTAGCATCCAGGGGATCAGGCCCAGACAGCACAGGTTCATGAAAGGCAGGTTGTGCTTAACCAGTCTCATCTCCTTCTATGACTGGGTGACCAGACTGGTAGATGAGGGAAAGGCAGTTGATGTAGTCTACCTAGACTTCAGCAAAGCAGATGACACCAAGTTGGGAGGTAGTGTAGATCTGCCTGAGGGTAGAGAGGCCCTTCAGAGGGATCTAGATAAGCTGGATCCTTGGGCTGAGGTGAATGGGATGAGGTTCAACAAGGCCAAGTACCAGGTCCTGCACTTTGGCCACAAGAACCCCATGCAATGCTATAGGCTTGGGGCTGAGTGGCTGGATGAGAGGAAAGGGATCTGGGGGTGTTGGTTGATGCTCAGCTGAACATGAGCCGACAGCATGCCCAGGTGGCCAAGAGGGCCAATGCCATCCTGGCCTGCATTAGAAATAGTGTGGCCAGCAGAAGCAGGGCGGTAATCATCCCCCTGTACTCAGCACTGGTGAGGCCACACCTCGACTACTGTGTTCAGTTTTGGGCCCCTCACTACAAGAAAGGCATGGAACGTATCCAGAGAAGGGCAACAGAACTGGTGAGGAGTCTGGAGCACAGGTCTTATGAGGAGCGGCTGAGGGAGCTGGGATTGTTTAGTCTGGAGAAGAGGAGGCTCAGAAGAGACTTTATTGCACTCTACAACTTCCTGAACGGAGGTTGTGATGAGGAGGGTTTTGGCCTCTTCTCCCAAGCAACAAACAGAACCCGAGGAAATTGCCACAAGTTGTATCAGAGGAGGTTTAGATTAGACATAAGGAAAAAACTTTTTCTCTCAAAGAATGGTCAGGCACTGGAATGGCCTGCCTACGGGGGTGGTGGAGCTGCCGTCCCTAGCAGTATTCAAGAGGCATCTGGATGAGGATCTACGAGATATGGTTTAATGGCTTGTGGTAGCAAGGGTAATGGGAGGACAGATGGATGAGATGATCTTGTAGGTCCTTTCCAACCTTGTGATTCTATGATTCTATGATCACCAGTCTCCACTTGGACAATGAGCCATTGACTGCATTAGATGTGTTACACACAATAACCCTGTAAGTATTTTAGCAGATGCAAATGACAGCTCAGCTGACACTTAAGATTATGCTAAAAGAAAAAAAGCATATGTTACCCTAAAGGAGGTTGCTCATGCTATAGAAAAAGTCAGTGTCTATGTTAAAGCATTAATTTTGACATTTCTCATTCAATCTAGGGTTTTCAAGAATGCAAACAGGTCTGCCTCACTTCGTGCAAGAGGCTTGAAAGGTAAAGAATAAGGATGGCATTCTCATTCCTCTTTTCATCCTAGTTCAGTATGAGCGGATTAAAGCTATGTCACATTAGTCATGGGACTAGGATATTGGTATGAGTGGCATTTATGCTACTGTGTAGCATTAGTCATGGGATTCTGTTATCACTGCCAAGTCTGCTATTTTCACTTACTCAGGATTTCAATTCAGTATGTAAGTCTGATTCTTTCCTTGAGAGGGGAATACTGTTAAACTTGGCTCACTTTCTAAAGGAACCTTAGGACATAGGGGTCTACTCTCATTCATAAAGTAGTTATAGGAATTTCCTATGAAAGAGCAGAGATAAAATGCATGGTGATAATAAATGTTTCACTATAAAAAGAACTAAACCAAACATTTTATTTAATTATTTATCTATGTGCAGACAACAAAATGAGCTGAATCCATATTGGCTTCAAAGCCTACAGTCTCTCAGATAAAATGGATTAAGATTATTTTGTTTTGTTTTTACACTAAATGGTAATCACACAAACCTTTTGGTGTTGTGACTTTCTTTAAATTTTAAACACCTTGTTCTATTAGAGAAGGAAATGAGTGGATATCCATTTCTTCTAAAGTATGTTCTTAATTAAAGCAACTGGACGCAAGTATGCACCTCAGAAGGCAAATAGAAAATATTCAGTTCTCAATTAATTAAACAGCTACTCCCATGAAAATATAAGGAACTAAAAGTAAATGCCAAATTGCCTAACTTCATTCAAACCCAGTTTTAGTTTTTTGTAGTTTCAAACCTATTTTCTGATCAGGTTCATCTCTTTAATAAATAACATTAAGTACATTTCCCATCTCCTTACAATTTGGAGGATTTAGGCACAAACTAACACAGCTAGAACTGGGTTACAGAATATCTTTGCCACAGAAAACTCAGCTTTCACACCCTCTATAAGCCTTTAGGGTTCACCAGCCCCTGAACTGTAAAAGTTCTTTCTTTACCATTTTCTGGCACAATTGCCATGGTGTTTCCAGGAATCAAACTGTCAGACCAGGAAAAAAAAAAAAATTTTTTGCATTTGAAAAACAGAGGAATTAGGCTTTATTCAGAATTCCTTGTTGCACAGTGTCTGGATTATTTGCTAACAAGAGTTAGAAATCTACAGTTATAAAAGAGACTGATTAACAAGGTGGTAGTACATATCAATCCTCAACCTCTGGAACCTCTCTTCTATTTCCCTCAACCTGCCTGACCTGTGCCTGTTCCTTTTTCATTACATTTTTCTGCCCTTTTGGTGAAAGTAAATAACTTTCAGCAGAAAGATCCAAAGCAATGCAAAGAGTAATCTGTAATTTTATAGTAAACAGAACTTAATACACAACATAACTTCACATATTTGCATTGCTTTTTTACAGAAATCTGAAACTATTTTTTTGTGAAACAATATAAGACAACAGATATTGAGGACATAAATTTCAGTAGGAAATAGTTAAGTATCCGATATATTAGCTGTATTTCTGCTAAATACATAGAGCAATACATGCAGAAACTAAGGTATCTCGCAGGTGGGTACAGCATGGAAAGCACTTTAAATCAAGTCATGTTGCATATTTCACCAAGACTTTTTTTTTAATTTGTGCCTTTTACCAGATGAGATTAGCTTTCAAGAAGAAATCTCATGGTTTTCTTTGTCATATAAACCTCTATGACCCTGTTTAACCTTAGGTAAAAATGATGTAAGAAAAATTGTAAAAACACGATTCGAGTGCCAGAAAATAAGCACTTCTATTTCAAAGTGAGCAAACCTAAACATGTAAAGGAGATACTCTGTGGTGTCTTACAATAAAAACAAACAAACAAGCAAGCAAACAAAGAAAATCTCTTTCCAGATCCAGCTGTATTTCAGTACAGTTCTAAATTCAAATTTTATTTCTATCCCTATAATTCCTTTTTAAAGTTTGTCTTATTCAAACTACACCTTATTTTGAATTCAGTACATTGATATTTGTTTATCTGTTAATCAAAACAAAGAAAATAAAACATCTATTAGTAATAATTATCTCATTGTTTGAATCCCAAAAATTTAATGGCTTTGAGACACTGAAATTAAACAGACATATTGTGATAACATGCCAAACTTTCCTGCATTACTTTAGAACAGTTTCTACCAAGGTACTAAGGAGAAAGGACTAGATCCACAAGAATTTCAATTCATTCAGTTCATTACCTTTGTATTTGTTACTTATTTGTTATAATTTCTTCTGGCCTATTATGTTACTACTATCTGTTCATTTTTCAGTTCCAGACAATCCTTTTTCTTCCAATGTCTTCCTTTTCCTATTCCATAACAAATAATCATGATGATCTTAGTCAGCTTACTACATTTAGTTTAGATCATACTTGAATGTCTACCTTGTAACTACATCTCCTTGAGAAAATGTAAATGAAAAGCTGGTATTAGTACTGTATATGTAATGTGGACGTGATCTTCTCCAAGAATTTTCATAAAAGTTTCCCACAATGCATTTGTGCTTTTCTTTTTTCCTACTTTTTTTTTTTTTTTCNTACAGAGCTTTTTAGTACATTTTTAGAAAAAGAAGAAAGAAAATGACTGATGTTAGCAAGTAGAAAAGTACCTTCTACTTCACATGCTGTAGCTTTTAGACCTGGCTTAAAAATCTTGGAGGTCAGGAAAACTAATTAGCAAGAGTTTAGCCTTGAGTTGCCACCAAAAATCTTTTTTTAATCTACTGCCAACACAATATTCTTTCATATTATCAATAAATCAAGAATAAATAGGTTGTCTAAAACAGTAATGGTCTGGATTTTCAAGATAATTAGTATAATAATACTCATGTTATTAGTCATTATTTTGTCCTCTGAATTCTGGTTACACAAAACTGTTATTAATATTATGGTAAAAACATGCCATTTAAAATCATTTGACTACCATTTGTCAGTGCTGACTTTACCTGTTTATACTAAATGCTGAAGTCAGGAATGAGAACTTCAAATGAATGTCAGAGATCTATTATCAACCTTTAAATTGTTATATGGCTTTTATTATTTTGATGGATTAAGGCAATTACGTATCTTCAGTAAAGTTGAACAGATTAATCCTATATGATATTCCAAGTGAAGTATTTTTCTTATAAACAAATATTTCCTTTCTTTTTAGGAGTAGAAGTAATTTCTTCATTTGTAGACAATCACTTATGGCATGCTAGCATTATTTTAAAGATTGAGCACCCTAAACAGATAGAAATCAACATCAAAAAGATTACTTTAATATAGAGATACTTGTGTTATCTTTGCATATTGAGGCAGAAACAAAGATAAAAGCCATCAACATTGAACACCAAATTTGGATTAAATCTTAATTATATTTTAATTTTCCAGTTAGCATCAGTTTGAAACTGGAAAGGGGAAAATCATGCCATCTGCAAGTTCAGAAGACTTGTAGCTATTCTGTACTGAATACAATTTCTGTCTTAAAAATCAGACTATTTTCAGTGAAGCATTAAAATAACTAAAGAAAATCTTTGATACTACTTTCTGACATATAGTCATGAGATAATTTTTTACGTTCTCTGACCTGGTCTCAGTCATAGTAGTAGTGCCACTCAGATTTGACACCTTGGTAGAAAACTCAGACAATAAATTATAATCTAAATCTTACCATGCTTATTTGCGTAAACCTATTTCCTAAGCAATTTCACAGTCATAAGTCTCAGGCTGTTACCATTTCATTTGCTATTGTTATCTTATTCAGTTATAGTACCACTTTTTTTTGTAAAATTAATCACAGAATCATAGAAAAGCTAAAGTTGGAAAGGACCTCTGGGAATCATCGTGCTCAAGCAGGGCCCCCCACAACAAGTTATCCAAGTCAAAATTCAAGTGACTTTTTGAAGATTTCGAGGAAGTAGACTTCACAACCTCTCTGGATGACTGATGCCAGTGTTCTGTTACCTACAGAGTAAAGAGATGTTTTCTGATGCCTGATTTTCAGAGGAAATATCCTGTATTTCAGTTTGTACTCATTGCCTCTTGTACAGTCACTGGACACAACGGAAAAGAGTGTGTCTGTCTTTTTTGCACTGTTCCTCACAGACATTGATGAGCAATTCCTGAGTCTTCTCCAAGTTAAACAGTCTAATTTCTCAGATCTTCCTCATAGAGGAGATGATTCAGACCCTTCAACGTACTCTTGGCCTTTTGCTGAAATCTCTGCAATACTTTATGTATTTCTGTTATTAGGGAACCCAGAAGAAGCCACAATATTTCAAGTTTTGCCCCACCATTTGTCATCAGTGTAAAGTAAAAACTCACAAGACTTCTTAGATGTATATAGCTTAACCATATTTCACTTCATCGTTGTTGTGGTTTGGTGATTTTTCTTTTGTGGTCAGTATTCCACATCAGAACATCATGTGAACCACTGGTTAGTTAAAGAGTTAATGTTCTGGTTCTGTTTACTGCCCCTTATGGGCATTTGGAGTATCCTGATGGGAGGAGAGGTGTGGCTTCCCTGGGGAGGACTTGGCATGAAGAGGAAGTGGGGTGGAGCTCCGGACCAGACTGGGTGCCTGGCTTCCCCTGCTGCCCTGGATCAGCCTTCTCAGCTCGCCGCAGAGAACAGCACGTGATTCCTTCACACTATTGTGGTTTGATCTTGCATTTTGGATACTCTTCTCTCTCTCATTTTGTTTGATTTGGTTAAATTTAGTAAATTACCATTCCCTCTCAGATCGGTGCTGGTGCATTCCTTTTGTTAAACCCATCCACTAGCTCCCTGCCCTTCTCCCTCTCCCTGAGCGCGTGGCCTGGGGCCAGCCAGATCGTGCGGCAAACTGTTAGTACCCCTTCCTTTTATTTTTCCTCGCTCTTCTGTTTTTTTTTCCCTGGGGCCTGTGCCCCCCTGTCACAGACTTGTATCCAGGGATAACCTGTGACAATCGTGGAGGACTGGCTGTAGTCCAGTGATTCCTTTGGTCACTTGTGAGTTCTCTCACCCTCAGCCCTGGCATGATTTCAAGCCCTCAGGTGTCAGGCCAATTTTTGGCTGGCCTACAATCACTTTTGTCTTGACATCTTCACTTTACCTGGGAAAGTGTAATGTTGTAATCAGGCACAAACAGAGATCAGTGGCTAGAGAGCAGCTCAGCAGAAAGGTATCTACAGGTGCTGGTTGTCAGCAGGCTAAAATGAGCCACCTGGAAGCCTAATGAACAAATGACATTTTAGAATGCATTAAACAGCGCAGCTAGCTGGCCAGAAAAGCTGATTCTCCCATTATATTTAGCCCTTGTGGGGCTTCAGCTTAAATATTGTGCACAACTCTCAACAACATTAAAAGGATGTCAAAATACTTGAAAGCCTTTAGAGAAGGCCAATGAAGATGATAAAAGAGCTGGAAGGCATGTTCTATGAGGAGAGATTGAGGACACTTGGAGAAAAGAGGCTGAGATATGAGACCTTTTTGCTCTCTGCAGCTTCTTGAAAAGTGCCAAGGAGGTGCAGTTCTCTTCTTCCTGGAAATGGATGATAGAACCTGGGGAAATGACACAAAGTTGCAGCATGGGAGGTTTAGACTGAACATTAGGAAGATTGTCTTTACTAGGACAATGCTCAAACACTGGAATAGAGTTTCTAGCAAAGTGGTTGATGCCTGTTCCTGTTAATGTTCAAGAGACATTTGGACAATGCCATCAATAATATACTTTCACTTTTGGTTGGCCCTGAAGAGATGTAGCATCTAGTTAGTTCCTTAGATGTTCCTTCCAACTGAACTATCCTTTTCTTAATGTTTAATTCCAACTTCCTTTTCTGCATTGCAGTGATTATATACATCATGATTCCACAATGGAGACTAGTTTATATCTCTTCCACAATGTCAGCCATGGCAGGCTGAAATGCTGAATGACATTTACAGTCATAGATTGACTCAGAACCCAATTTCCTTGAATATCTGACCTCTTTTTACCCCATATTGCATGAAATCTGCCTCCTGAAGAAAATCAGCTTCAGAAAGTATTTTGTTTTTAGTTGGCTGTGGTTTAGGTATATAAAAGCTACATCTACTTAACAAATGATGTCTAATGGCATTATAATTGTGACCACGTCCTGCATGGTCAAAAAAACAATAAAGCAGGGAGGGTAGACAGACCATTCCTTCTTCAACTTCAATAATGAAGTTTAGCAGACTTTTAAAACAGCTGTCTCTTGTCCTATCTAGTACAGGAACTTGGATAACATTTGGTTAACTAAAGCTAGGTGAAATTAATGTAAGGATTAGTAATCACAGTATACTTCCCAGTATTTTTGCTTTTCAGAGGCAACATGGTTCATACATAACAATTATGTGATGCAATGTATATTAGCAAAACAACAAAAAAAAGAACAACAGAAAACAAAAAAACAAAACAACAAAACAGTTTTTTGATGAGGTGGTACAAACCAAGAGAAGTAAGACATGAAAACAGAAACTTATGGCTTTCATACATCTTCAGATTTTTTAGATATCACTAAAGCATTAAGCACTGTGGTGGTGGATAGTACAGGTTTCTCTAAACATCATTTATGCTCTTTAGCAACCGTTTGATAGAGGTGGACAGTTAACTCTTTTTCACTTATCCATCAAGTTCCTTTAGTTTTTGAATTTCAGTTTTCTTACTGATATATATTAGGGATATATTTTGCTACTGCATACGAATTAAAATACAAATACTCATATGTTGAATTTTATTGTAACTGTCATACTTCAAAAATTCTGTTACTTACATATACAAAGACAATTGAAGTGCTGTATTTTCAGTAACTTATTTTTGATTGTATTCTTCAGAAAGCAAAAATGCACTCTTCCTTTGGAGAAAACTCATATTATGCAATCCTACTATTTCAGTATATTTTTCACTTTTCAAGGAAAACACAGTTTAATTAGGAACATGGTTGTAGTGGAATACCAAGGTCACAGCCTGAACCAATGGGTGAGCTATGTGAGATTGTGAGTGCCTGGAGCAGGTGGGGAGGTTAGAGCCCCCTTCTGACTCCGTGATACTTCCCATGCAAACTGAGTCTGCGAGGGTCCCCCTTTTCCCCTGCCCCTCTTCTACTGAGGTGGGATGGTACAAACAAGGGAGGGTCACATTCCTTAGCTCCTCCTTTCCTCTGGACTGTTGCCGGGAGGGGTGAGTTACTTCCTCTTTTCTATCTTTCCCTATAACACCTATTTCTCAAATAAAGGCTTTTGCTTTCATTTGTGCTACAATGGTAAAGGAAAAAGAAAAGATTAAAAAAAAAAAAAAAAAAAAAAGGCTAATGATGCACTTAATCTTCAGCTGTATGAAATTTCATCTTGGATCAATTTTTTCATGCTGGTTAATCATAATTGCTTCAGCAACCCATACTAGTTGGTCTAAATAGCTCCAGGTGGATATTTTGAGTACTTTGAAGATAGATCAATTAAAATGGCATCAAAGATAATTGATTAAAAAGAAAAATAGAGAATATTTTTTTGCTGGCTGGAGCTTATATTTTTTT
>JACDJE010000163.1:1720584-1742953 GCA_016647715.1 Pavo muticus
AGAAAAAGGGATAATGTAAAAAGGAAAAGGAGAGAAATGGAAATAGAAAATTGGTTGAATGATAAAAGCTGTATGAATGGAAAAAGTACTAAACTAACAGCAAATATTATATTGACGATGCTATGTTTATTGCATGATATTTTCTTCATAGTATTGAATAATAAAACATGTTGACACACTTAATGCTATGCATTACACTGCAGAGGGGGAAAATAAAGGAATTTTTGTAGTTTTAGACAAAATGGAATTAAGAAGCAAAAACTTTATTCAGAGATTTTCTCACAAGTAGTAATTATCACATGATAAGCAAAATTTATCTCTTGCTCACTAATGAAAACTAGTGTACACATTAACAGAAGATGGATTCTGTCAGGCTCTATATCTGCATAGATAGTGTGACATAATTTTTTGAGTAAAAAATTAGTAATGAGTAAAGGGAACATGAGTCATTAAAAATACATTTATCTTAAACCTCTGTTTATGTAAGATTCACTCAAAGTTTTAGGTGCTAAGATGAGTGAGTATGAGAAATATCAGTAACTAACAAGATGTCTATTAATTGAGTCTAATTGCTTGGCTCAAAAGTGATGAATACAGCTTTCACTTCTGGGAAATGTCATATTCTGGGGCTGTATATGAAGTAAGATTATTTCATGTGACTAATGAATTATATAAAAATATTTGTAATTGTATTTACTGGGAAATATCTAGTCACTCTTAGACAAGTTTTTAACCAAATAAGAAAGACAAGAGAACTCTTCAAATACCATTAAGAACAGCAGTGTTTTCTTTTATCTCTACTTAAGTACTCTCTTAAGTTTAGCGTAAGTTGGTAGGTTTAATTTAATAATGTTTAAAATATATTGAGTGGTGAATGATTTGTACACACAAAGTAAAATGTTTTAATTTAAAAGAGAAATTCATTCAGTTCATGTTAGCTGAATGCAAAACTAGAAAATATTTTAGACAGATTGGAGGAAGAAAAAATGTTAATCCTACTTTAGAACTCTTCTGGAATTTTCAGCATGGAGAAAGATAATTAAAATATGCTAAATAGTAACAACCTCTCAAAAAAAAAAAAAAGATTAGTTATGGTACTGAGCTAATGAAAAGATGAGAAAAGCTCATTTTAAATGAAACCATGCATGAAAGAACAATGTCTGTGTTCTCCAAGAGGTTATGGAAAAGAACATTAAAACATCTCCTTAAGCTAAATAACACAATTTGTATTTCTTTGTCCTGAAATCCTTGATTTAACAGCACTCTACAGCACATATAACTGACAAGCACAAACAAACAAAAGCGCAAGAAACTAGTACAATAGGGATCAAATCAAACTTATACTACAGAATCAAAAGTAAGTAGCTCTGCAATATATAACTTTACATGGACAAAATTTGTCATGACTAGATGAAGCTGTAGTGCAGAGAGTAGATTTTGTTTTATTATTTCTTGAAAAGATTTTAACAGGTTGTTAAAATGCTGTTATCACTGAAAGTATTTACAGCATCAATGCTTTTAATGTTCAACTGCAGCAGAAGTAACAGTTTAATATTCTGATTCATTGTCAATGATTTATGGGCTGGTTCGGCCTGGTTCCGTGACTAGCGGGGCAGAGAGATTTCGCGAATCCATGCCTCCAGAAAAGGGAAACAGGGGACCCCAAATAATTAAAAACAGTGGCAACAATCTGAGGAGAAACAAACTAATTTACTAAATATGATATCGGAATACAAGATAACATACTATAATACAATATAATTAGAATTGAAGCTAATAAATCAATCATAATGAGAGTGTCCAAAAGGTGGAAAGGCCTCACCATAACACTGAGGTGAGATGCATAGTATGGCTGAGCAGCAGGGAGGAGATTCTGATGAAGAAGGGCCATCAGATGACCTACCAAGGTGTTATATCTGTTCCCCCTGAGCAGAAACGATAACAGCATAGCAAACAGTCTTCTGTCCCAGAAGAGAAGAACTACATTCCCCAGGTACCTAGAACTGGAGCATTAACTCTTTAACTCCCAGTGCACCACATGATGTTATGATGTGGAATACCGATAACCAAAAATCATAAAACCGTGACATTTATGCTCCTAAGAAATACAAGATTAGTTGGTCTCTTCCTTGCTTGAATGATTCTACCCTGTGTTCTGCTGAACAAGATGTTGAATGAATGGAGATGTCCCATGGATCACAATTGCTCTGCTGGCTGCAGATGGACTATACTCAATATATGTGATTTCTTCATTTATACTATGATGTTAGTGAGACTCAGATTTCTTCTGTTATGATATGTCTAACCAACTGAGTTGTCTTCATAAGAGCACTGTTTACAGTCAGCTTGGCTGTATTGCTTTTGTCACTAGAATTTCAAAACTCTTTGCCAGTCTCAGACTGTAAAGTTGATAGGACATAATTATTCCTGTAATCTTAATATTTTGATTAGGTAGTTTTAATCTGATTCTTTTTTGTCTTTGTAACAGAGTAAATCATATTATCATAATCAAAAAGTATGATTACCTTTGAATTTGAAAGTCTTTGGGAGAGGAAAAAAACAACTCATTTGGCTCATTGATCTCTACAGAACTGTTCCAGAGACTTCCCTAATTGTAAGTTTAGACTTCTGAACATCTTAAATAACAGTTTAGAGTTCAAGCATTTAGTTGGCTACCTTTTCTGTGTTCAGAAAGAAGCTTAAAAGCAGAAATTGTTGTTTATGTTTCTACACTGGAATCTTATTTATTCTTGAACATATTCACTGAGGTTTTTCCTTTGTTCATGTTCTTCAGTAATTTTAGTGTATGTTATGACCTGGAAAGTTGTTGCATAAACGTCTAGCATAGTTCTGATGGGTGAATTGTTATGTTAAAAATGTTAAAGACCACTCACATTCAATTTCTCAACTTCCAACTCTTGTTCTAAATAATGCTTTCATTTTTTCCCCCCCTTTACTGCCATTTCTGTTCTCTGACATCCTGTTTTCTCCTAAGCCAGATTGTTCCCAAGGAGGGAAACACCAGAAAGGGACACAGATACTCCAAATTAAATTCAAAATTCTTATTTTGGTAACTTATGAAATATTGGAAAATATTCAAGTGAGAGCCTACAAAATGATTTGGCATGCAACTAGAGATTTCAGAACACACCAAAACACATAGCTGCAGTAATCCCTGTTCTCTGCCCTTGGCTTAGCATCTGTCTTTACCAAACAACATTTGCTGGATCTTTCTGATTAGATTTAAAATTTCCTAGTTTTTAAGACCACTATGAGTACTTCAGTCTTAGTATCTGTATACCAGTTGTCTTATTTAGGCTATACTGTGGCTCATACTTGTACTTCCTTTTAAATAAGGTATTCTTTTGCTCCTGAAAGACCATCTTTATTATAGTGTTTATGGTGTGTATTCACGTGCTTAAGTTTCTTACTTTTAGAGCTAGCTATTGTTTTGAACATGATTGACTGAGGAAGAAACAATGGTGATACTGTTTCTTTAAACAGTCTTACAGAATAGTATGGCACACTAGGTAAAATTTTGGGAAAAAGGATAAAACCTTTGGATTCTCAATTTTCTGCATCAATTCCAAAATACAGAATACCAATTGTGTAAATATAAAGATCTCTGAGGACAAGACTCTGTGAAGATTTGTAAAGCATGACTAAAAGAAGAGATTAAAATAAATTTTTTTGAAAAGAAAATTATCTTTCACTTCTTCTTTTGAATTTAGGAATTCTCTGTGATGTTTGTTTCAAGAAACAATTTGAAAATTCTGAGCTTAAGATCCAGTCAAAATATAGTGATCTGCATTTTTAGTGTATGGAAATCAAGAAGAAGTTGACTTATTGTGACTTGTTTACATGGTCTGATATGCAAGTATTACTCATGAATGAAAATTTATCTCCTATGTTGCTACTGAAAAATGTACTGGATAAATTGGACTTACAAAATGTTGAATGTGTAATCTAATGAAAATGTAATATTGTATACTACATACTGCACAGACTTCATGACATTTAATTAGTTAACAGAATTCTAAATTTTAAAATGAATAAGAAGTTTTTTCTANTTTTTCTACTGAATCTGCATATGAAATACACAGTACAAATCACAAATCATTATTTTCCTGATAATAAATAAATAAATAAATAAATAAGGGAGAATAAAATGTTCAATTGATTTTATTGTGATGTAAATATAATAAATAATATGTGCAGAAACCCATATTTGGATATTATTCTCATTTTGGAGTACATGTAAAACATCAGAATGAAATTACATTATGACTTCAATACTAACCTTGAATTATCTACTGATTAATTTAATACCAGCTCTCTTTTTTTTTCTTTTTCTTTTTTTCTTTTTTTCCTATGAAAGGTATCTGGTATTTTTGTTGCTTTTATTTTCTTTGGAATATTAAAAAAATAATTATTGTTTTATTCCCTGATGATAAATGGTTATTAATATATTTTAGCCAAGCATATTCTCATACGAAAGGCAATAACAGGGGACAAACAGAAGTCATGCAGAAAAATATGTGTTAAACTTGATGAAAAGCTTTAGGTGATCTAAACTTACTAAAGTTTGTTCTCATCACTGGCAGGAATTTAAGATCATAAGTAAGCAGGAAAACCTACCAAAATATTTATAAGTACATTTAACTTATTGCAGATGTATTTTACTTAGAGGGAGGTTTTACAAAAAAATCAAGACTTTTCTAAGAGAAAAGTTGAGTCACAACTTTGTTAAATCCACATTACTTCAAAGTTAAGAATCATAGAAACAATTTTAGGACACTTTTAATTGCTTAATGTAATTTTGAGAATATCAGCTGGACTTACCTTGAAAAACTGTGAAATACGTGGCAAAATGAAAATGATACATATTATTGGAAGTAGAAACTCTGATAATAGAGTCCTTGGGCCAATAGTAGAAAGAAGGTTGTATAACCATAGGTTGAGTAGGCTGGCACTGCAGGAAACAAGACTGTCTAATATAAATTGAAGATGATAGCCTACAAAGAACTCTGTCATTTTACTTAATAGTACCAAAATTATAACCTATGAAATGCTTTCAGCAGTGCTGAAACACATCAGGAAAAAAGAATAAAGCAAACTTAATTGACACCATGTGCTGAAATGATCATGATTTGCAAAGCATAGACTAATCTGGATTATTTTCTATTCATACAAATGAATATAGATGTGCGTATGTATGTCTGTGTGCATTTATGTGCTTATGTGCATGAATATGTCAGTGAGAATTACGATAGGTAAAGCACCATAAATTCAGCTCTGAACTGTCTTGTACATTGTATCTGTAGCCTGTCCATGATAAAGGAGACATAATTTTTGAAAGGTTGCTTTGCTGCTTAAGAATTCACATTTTGTATTTGAAGATGATAACCTTACTGCTAGAGAAGAAAATAGATCTATGACAGATATCTCAACTTGCTTGTTGAATTTAAAGATTTCAGCACTAGTTGATATAATATGTTCTTTGACATAAATGTTTACTTAAAGAAGATTTTATCACTCTATAAAAAATATTCATATGTATTCAGAAACATCTTTTAGTAAATAAATGTAATAAGGAGTGTATATATCTAGAAAAACATTAAGGTAGAAGTTTATGAAATTTATCCTGAGTCAAAATAAGATGTTTTATACCCTAAAGAATATCCAATCAGTATAAAGAGATCCACTTTGGAATGCGAGGTAAGTCTGTTCAGTGTTCTACCAGAGACGCAGTATGGTAAGTGGCTGATCATGCTATAACTGTGGATAATCTGGAAATATTCCTAATGCTTGAAGAAAATAAACAATTTGAATAACGGATATAAAAGCTCTTATGCCAGCAGATAGAAATTGAAATATATAGAGAGAAAGGCAGAAGAACTGCAAGTCATTACGTTTAAGAATTATATGAGAATCAAACTAAAATTGGAATTTGTGCACTTTTATCTTAAGTCCATTGCAGAAGCCTTGATCCAGTGACTTTTTTGAACTTAGATAGTGGATGAAAAGATTCTGAAAAATCCACAAAATTTTGATGCAACAATAGAAAGAGAAGTTAATCTTAAATTGAACATTTACAAAACAATAATGCAAATCTTGAAAAGTGATGGAAAAAATTTGAAATTACATAACTCTCCTGTAGGAATTTTTATTGCTCATCTCATTTTTGAATCATTAGATGGTGCACATTCCTACAAGAATGCTGTAAATATACAAAGAATTAATGTGTAGAATGTGCAAATGGAAAATTTTAAATGAGAAATCAATAAGAATAATGATCTGTCTTGTATTCATTTTCTCATTTGTATAGAGTAATGTGTATTTCTTATTTTTAAGTTTTGAGGCAGAACTATGTTAACAAATACATTTAAAATGTTGCAATGATCTTAAATTCTGAATTACTCTCTGAAAACCACCAACTTGATTAATCCACATCTGATTTTTTTGAAATTCATACCATCTATTTTCTTTTCTTTTCTTTTTTTTTTTTAATTTAATAAGACAGGAAAATTACTAAAGCTTTAAAATTGAAGAGCTCTAGAATAATATAGTTATTTCATTTAAACATCTGCATTACAATAAATTGAAATTTGACTTTAATTTCATCTAGTGAAAAAGGCTGACATGTGTCATAAATACAGTGAAATTTATATACAGAAATAGATTTATATAAATGAACTATTGCCACACATAATGTTTGGAGCAAAGTGGCAACAATATGCCTTATTTTTACTGGAAGGTCTGATAATATCTCACAGTAGTATGTCAATGGACATGGTAGTTACATAATTACCATCTATTTTGACATCCTCTACTATCACTTGAGCTATATCTTTCTCATGACACAGTATACATTCTTGTTATGATTTTGCACAGGGTATATTTCTTAATAGGTCTGATACTTTGGAACTACATTGAGCACTTAAAAATATCTAATTTCATAAACATTCAATAAATACTTTTTGTTTAACTTTCCTAAGTTTCTACATGCACCTACACTGGCTTTACCTTGTACCAAGTTATAGATTGACTCCTCTGTCAGAGTGACTTTTTTCTATGGGTTTCAGGAACAATAGAATTTTTTTTTCTTGAAAAAATGTTTTATCCTGATATATGGATTAGAAATACATGCTATAGTACTAAGATGGTGCTGAACTATACCCCTGTGCACCCAAGAGATATGCTGTTCTGGCAGTTGTTCAAGACTGTGTAACAAATGTGGTTACTTTTCATTCTCTCTCATCTTTGCCTACTTATCGCTGCAGAGATTAGAAAGTCAATAATGAATGAGGAAAAAGATTGTAGGAACAGAAAAGCTGTTGTGGCAACATTAAAATGTCAAATGGGCATGACTCATTTATAAATAACCATAGATATAAAACTCCTCACACAGAACTTTTTGCTCATGGGTGGTCAAGTGAACCTGTGTATATTACCTAAATCCAAAGCACCCCAGCGTTGTTAGTCTTCATTTATGTATTCATACTGAAACTACAGTGAGTTTGAATCTTTATATAACAGTGCACATTAGAACATTCCTCACTGCTCTATTTAGCAGTGCCTGCAACTTTTAAACATTTAGAAGTCTTGGCTTCAAGGTAGTTGGAAACAGGACAGCTTTTTGCACAAAGTAGGCATCAGTAGATTTGCTGCTGAAAACAGTTTACCACACAAGACTAGTGAAGTTGATTAGATCAGTTTCAAACCTCTCAGAAATATTTTTATTCATTATATTCTATGAATTTATTAATGTCAGTGTTGGTAGTTCTTGGGTAATGTCCCATTAGATATCTGGTTTCTGACTTAAAGAAAATGTCCACCTTCCACACAAAAGATCTTTAGATCTCTAGTGTGTATATATGTGGGTTTTTTTGTTGTTGTTGTTTTGTTTTTTTCCCCAGAAGCTGCAAAAACTTGTTACAGCCTTGTGGTTACAAGTTTGAGAAAGTTATATCAATTTTTTTAACATTTTCATTCCTCAGTCCCTGGATTTATGGAGTTGTGTGTTTTCAAAGACCTATTTAAGAACAGTGTTTCAAGACTGTTTGCACTGGATTGTATTTGATAACTACCTTCTCTAAAGAGTGCTATCCTGGCTTTCTGAACTAACCAACCTGCATTCAGTGGTGAATGCTGAAGATAAATATTGCTCACTTATTATCTTGGACACGAAGAAAGTATTATTTCAGATACAAGCAACTTAAAGCAGCCTCAGAGAAATGTCAGCACAACATGTGTAGATTTAATTTTATCTTATAATAGATTTTAGATTAAAAATATAATTTATATATGGTGTTACAAAAACATCTCTGGTAGTCCAGGGCATAAAAAGACTGAAATATTTTTCTAGATATGGGATAAAAATATAAGCCATTTATCATGCTCAGTGTTGTTCAACTGTGCACAAATTATATTAAATAATATTATCCTGATTACGTCTTGTACAGGAACTGTTGAATCACGGCCTAAACCTCTGATTGATCAGCTGAGGCGAGCACTGAGTCAACCGCAGGAGCACAGGTGAAGGCAATTCACCTGAGTGACCAGAGGGGGTGGAGCCTGGCTTCTCCTCTCCTAGACCCCATTTAAGGGCTGGCTGCCAATGAGGAAGGATCTCTTTCTGGAGATTGTTTGTTGTGAAGTTTTTCCTGTGAGCCTGTGATATGGGTGAGCATTTTCCATTTGTTTCTGATTATCCCTTTCCAACTTGATAATCTTTCTAGCTTTACAATCTGTGGATACCAATCTGACCACACCATTCTGTGTATTTGTTGATCATACATGTCTCTAAGATGATACGAATAATTGTGGAAAAACTTCCTGTAGAGTCGTTGTAATGGGTCTCTGTATAACTGTTTGCAGTTTGATGATATATTTCCTTGGGAATTGGGAAGAAATGAACTGTCATCTAAACTATCAGAGAATCTTCTTCATTATATTGGTGTTATAATGACTGTCTCTGTTCAGCATTTTAGACTTGTCATTTTAATAACTAGAAACTGGTCAAGGAGGATGGCTTTCTGTAAAATATGAGGTAGGCAAAAACAAAGCTCTCAGTAGGCCAAGATTTTTGCTGGGGAAATGAAAAGATGTTGGTATTGTTTGCCTTATCTAATGAACTATGATTACGTAAGTATTTCTGTTATGTACCTCATTGTGCTATGAACTTGTTAGTAGAATCCAGCTGTAAAAAAAGTCATCATATCTGCTGTGAAAGCCTCTTCAAGTGCAACGTTTTTCTTCCACATATTGATTTTATATTTGAGTTTATCCTGTTCCTCTAGAAAATATTTTAAAACATAAAAAAACTTTTTTGTATATTTTTGAAATCATAACTTAGCTTTTGTATTGCATGTAATTTCTTTAGGAAGCATTAATGCAGATGTACNTTTTTTTCTTTGCTTTGTCTTTACAGGAAGACAGGAATGTTTCTGCATAAACGTTATGCTGTGTCTGTTGACTTTATTGCTTACACCTAGGGGCAGAGAGGAGGAGCATCACTAATCAAGCTATTCTGAATCATGTAGGTATGTTAATCTGTTAAACTACTGTGAGTGCACACAGGCAAAAAATATCCGTTAATGACATCTCTTCCATAGACACCTATTAGCTGCCTGTGAACAGATAGGGAGAGAAAGAAGGACACAGATCTAAGATTAAAAAACGAGCTTGCTTCCCCAGAATTTTGTTATGAGAAATGGCATTAAGGGAGTAGCAAGCAGAAAAATCATGTGAATAATTCACTGTTGAATTCACTTTACTGGTTTTCTTTAGTGCTTTTTGGCTTTTAATTTGAATTTATTAGTTGCCAAATTTTACTTGTTGTTCAATTTGTTCTCAACATACTGTACCACATTTCACAGTAGGAGTTTGAAATGTGATTTATGCTACATTAGTTATGATCACTTGTCAGTGTTAATTATAGGCATTCAGAAAATGAGTGAACCAAAGAAGCCTTGAGATCTAAAACTCTTGTCAACACAGATTTAAGAAAATTAATATTTAGGCACAATTGAGGAATTTAAAAACATTTATTCTCTTTTAACTACACATAGAGCACTAAATAATAACTAGATTTGTATATGTTTTCTTGGCTAAATAATTAGCCATGTTTGCCTATGCTGACTTATGACTAGTGCATATCCATGTATGTTAGACGTAAAAGCTGGGATTCATGTCATCTTGGTTTAGCCTTCCACAGAATCTAAGGAAATAGTCTGAGTTTCTCACTCAAAGCTATCTCCATCATGAATGAAGAAAGAAAACAGAAGATTATTTATCCCCAAATTCTTAGACATCTATCTTACCATGAGATCAAGTGTTCCCTGAAAACTGAAAAATGTTTCCATTAATGAAAAGCTAAATAAAAGCTGCCATTTAAGGTATGCAGTTGAAGTCCTATTCAGCTCTCCTAATTCTGTTTCAGATAACCCACTTAGTGTAGAACAGAGCATCAGACTATATAAAATTAATTGTTTATGAATACTTCAGAGGATTTTCAGCAATGTTTTTACAGTTCTAAGTTTAAGCCTATCATGGGTTTCACACATCAAAGCTTTTGTGATTTGATGAAAGACAAGGGAAGTTGTGGAAAAAGTGCTAAAGCAGACACAATCTGTTCTGGAAAGAATGTGATGGCTCTGGCACTGCAAATAATACTCATTAATGTCAGATTTCTTTTACCATAAAAACTAATGTCTAAAATGTTTCTGGCAAAGAAAAGCTTCTTTATGTTTAAAAAAAAAGAAAGAAAGAAAAAGAAAAAGAAAAAGACGTCTTGAGTAAGATTTATTTCCTTGTTTTTTTTTTGTTTGCATATTTACTTTAATGAAAACTAAACCAAAACATCTAAACATTTTAACATAGTAGCTGATTAACAGTAACTCATATATTTTATTCCAAAGCAAACATTGGGAAAGCAGAATGGTAGATTCAGAAATGGTATTGTTGTGGTTTGGTGATTTTTATTTTGCGGTCAGTATTCCACATCAGAACATCATGTGAACCAGTGGGAGTTAAAGAGTTAATGTTCTGGTTCCGTTTACTGCCCCTCATGGGCATTTGGAGTATCCTGATGGGAGGAGAGGTGCGGCTTCCCTGGGGAGGACTTGACGCGAAGAGGAAGTGGGGTGGAGCTCCAGACTGGACCGGGCGCTTGGCTTCTCCCGCTGCCCTGGATCAGCCTTCTCAGCTCGTCGTGGAGAATAGNAAAAAAAATTTAAAAAGAAACTATAATTCGTGTTTCTTCTTGAAATTGTTCCACTTACCTGGAGCATTATTACAATCTAATCCCTGTTCAAACGATAAGATAAGCTGAAATCTCTGCAAGATCTTACAGTATTGAGGGGTATTATATAACTGTAATAAGATAGAATGCTGCAATGGATTTAACATTTTTAATAGTATTTTATTCTGCTTTTAAACAAAACATTTCATAGTAGGCTGTATGGGAACTGTTGAGTCATGGCCTGAACCACTGATTGATCACCTGAGGCAAGGGTGAGGTCACCTGGGTCAGCTGTAGGAGCACAGGTGAAGGCAATTTAATGGCTGACTACCACTGTGGTAGGATATCTTTCTGGAGATCTCTTCTTTTTGGAGTTTTCCACTGTGAGCCTAGGATATGGGTATTTCTTCCTTGATTGTTTTTTCACCATGATAATCTTTCTAACTATAACACTTGTAAAGTACTATCCTAACTGCGCTGCTCTTCCATCTGTACATAAGCTATTTTACTTCTCGTACTCTCTTATTCTGTTTTCTTATAGAAAGTTATCTGTTATACAGATTAAAAGAAGAAACAAACATAACTGTATCATGTTGTATAGAGGTTTTGTATGAAAACCATAACAGAGAAAGAAAATTAACTGATTATTCAATTCCAGTGAGTTTTGCTGAATAAACTACAGTCTTTCTTGATACATAAATTCTGAAACCATTCACTCTGAAAATGATATTTGTTTCTAGTTTCTTTTTTCCTTACTCTTTCAGCTGAAATAGCTGATGAAAATATTTACTCAAATTTTGAGAGAAATATGCATAATCTTGCATGAAAAGAAAAAAAAAAAATTAAAGTAAAATTACTTGTTTCTATATTTGCAGTGAAAGTAATAAAGCAAACGTATATCTACTCTGGGAAACAAATATTGATGGAACAAAATTCTTCTGTCATACCTTTGAACTCCTGTCAGTTTTCACACTACTGACTTTCCTGGAAGAGAGGGTTGAAGAGATGTTCAGTACTACTTGCTATGAAGATTTTATCATTATTCAGAGAATAGTCAAATTTGGGCATTTGTTATGTTTTGTAGATTTGTGTTGACTAAAATAATGTGCATAGCTATTGTTCTAAGAATCAGATCTAAAGAATATTACAGTGAATCAGGGAACAGCAAAATAGATTAGAAGTGAGTAAAGCAGAGCTGACTGTGAAAGAAGCTGATCTGAAAAAGTGAAAAATAAAAGTTTTCTCTTATTGGTCATGAAATGTTCTGGAGTTTTAAAAATTAATGCAAAATCCATATCAAAAATAGAGAGAAGAATTTCCCTTAGGAAAGGAACCCAAGATAAAAGAGTGGAATAGAGGAAGAAGGAGGAAGAAAGGGAAAAAGGCAAAAAAAAAAAAAAAAAAAAGGAAGAAAGGAAAAAGAAGGGGAATGTCAAAAAAAAAAAANAAAGGAAAAGGAGAGAAATGGAAATAGAAAATTGGTTGAATGATAAAAGCTGTATGAATGGAAAAAGTACTAAACTAACAGCAAATATTATATTGACGATGCTATGTTTATTGCATGATATTTTCTTCATAGTATTGAATAATAAAACATGTTGACACACTTAATGCTATGCATTACACTGCAGAGGGGGAAAATAAAGGAATTTTTGTAGTTTTAGACAAAATGGAATTAAGAAGCAAAAACTTTATTCAGAGATTTTCTCACAAGTAGTAATTATCACATGATAAGCAAAATTTATCTCTTGCTCACTAATGAAAACTAGTGTACACATTAACAGAAGATGGATTCTGTCAGGCTCTATATCTGCATAGATAGTGTGACATAATTTTTTGAGTAAAAAATTAGTAATGAGTAAAGGGAACATGAGTCATTAAAAATACATTTATCTTAAACCTCTGTTTATGTAAGATTCACTCAAAGTTTTAGGTGCTAAGATGAGTGAGTATGAGAAATATCAGTAACTAACAAGATGTCTATTAATTGAGTCTAATTGCTTGGCTCAAAAGTGATGAATACAGCTTTCACTTCTGGGAAATGTCATATTCTGGGGCTGTATATGAAGTAAGATTATTTCATGTGACTAATGAATTATATAAAAATATTTGTAATTGTATTTACTGGGAAATATCTAGTCACTCTTAGACAAGTTTTTAACCAAATAAGAAAGACAAGAGAACTCTTCAAATACCATTAAGAACAGCAGTGTTTTCTTTTATCTCTACTTAAGTACTCTCTTAAGTTTAGCGTAAGTTGGTAGGTTTAATTTAATAATGTTTAAAATATATTGAGTGGTGAATGATTTGTACACACAAAGTAAAATGTTTTAATTTAAAAGAGAAATTCATTCAGTTCATGTTAGCTGAATGCAAAACTAGAAAATATTTTAGACAGATTGGAGGAAGAAAAAATGTTAATCCTACTTTAGAACTCTTCTGGAATTTTCAGCATGGAGAAAGATAATTAAAATATGCTAAATAGTAACAACCTCTCAAAAAAAAAAAAAAGATTAGTTATGGTACTGAGCTAATGAAAAGATGAGAAAAGCTCATTTTAAATGAAACCATGCATGAAAGAACAATGTCTGTGTTCTCCAAGAGGTTATGGAAAAGAACATTAAAACATCTCCTTAAGCTAAATAACACAATTTGTATTTCTTTGTCCTGCAATCCTTGATTTAACAGCACTCTACAGCACATATAACTGACACGCACAAACAAACAAAAGCGCAAGAAACTAGTACAATAGGGATCAAATCAAACTTATACTACAGAATCAAAAGTAAGTAGCTCTGCAGTATATAACTTTACATGGACAAAATATGTCATGACTAGATGAAGCTGTAGTGCAGAGAGTAGATTTTGTTTTATTATTTCTTGAAAAGATTTTAACAGGTTGTTAAAATGCTGTTATCACTGAAAGTATTTACAGCATCAATGCTTTTAATGTTCAACTGCAGCAGAAGTAACAGTTTAATATTCTGATTCATTGTCAATGATTTATGGGCTGGTTCGGCCTGGTTCCGTGACTAGCGGGGCAGAGAGATTTCACGAATCCATGCCTCCAGAAAAGGGAAACAGGGGACCCCAAATAATTAAAAACAGTGGCAACAATCTGAGGAGAAACAAATTAATTTACTAAATATGATATCGGAATACAAGATAACATACTATAATACAATATAATTAGAATTGAAGCTAATAAATCAAACATAATGAGAGTGTCCAAAAGGTGGAAAGGCCTCACCATAACACTGAGGTGAGATGCATAGTATGGCTGAGCAGCAGGGAGGAGATTCTGATGAAGAAGGGCCATCAGATGACCTACCAAGGTGTTATATCTGTTCCCCCTGAGCAGAAACGATAACAGCATAGCAAACAGTCTTCTGTCCCAGAAGAGAAGAACTACATTCCCCAGGTACCTAGAACTGGAGCATTAACTCTTTAACTCCCAGTGCACCACATGATGTTATGATGTGGAATACCGATAACCAAAAATCATAAAACCGTGACATTTATGCTCCTAAGAAATACAAGATTAGTTGGTCTCTTCCTTGCTTGAATGATTCTACCCTGTGTTCTGCTGAACAAGCTGTTGAATGAATGGAGATGTCCCATGGATCACAATTGCTCTGCTGGCTGCAGATGGACTATACTCAATATATGTGATTTCTTCATTTATACTATGATGTTAGTGAGACTCAGATTTCTTCTGTTATGATATGTCTAACCAACTGAGTTGTCTTCATAAGAGCACTGTTTACAGTCAGCTTGGCTGTATTGCTTTTGTCACTAGAATTTCAAAACTCTTTGCCAGTCTCAGACTGTAAAGTTGATAGGACATAATTATTCCTGTAATCTTAATATTTTGATTAGGTCGTTTTAATCTGATTCTTTTTTGTCTTTGTAACAGAGTAAATCATATTATCATAATCAAAAAGTATGATTCCCTTTGAATTTGAAAGTCTTTGGGAGAGGAAAAAAACAACTCATTTGGCTCATTGATCTCTACAGAACTGTTCCAGAGACTTCCCTAATTGTAAGTTTAGACTTCTGAACATCTTAAATAACAGTTTAGAGTTCAAGCATTTAGTTGGCTACCTTTTCTGTGTTCAGAAAGAAGCTTAAAAGCAGAAATTGTTGTTTATGTTTCTACACTGGAATCTTATTTATTCTTGAACATATTCACTGAGGTTTTTCCTTTGTTCATGTTCTTCAGTAATTTTAGTGTATGTTATGACCTGGAAAGTTGTTGCATAAACGTCTAGCATAGTTCTGATGGGTGAATTGTTATGTTAAAAATGTTAAAGACCACTCACATTCAATTTCTCAACTTCCAACTCTTGTTCTAAATAATGCTTTCATTTTTTCCCCCCCTTTACTGCCATTTCTGTTCTCTGACATCCTGTTTTCTCCTAAGCCAGATTGTTCCCAAGGAGGGAAACACCAGAAAGGGACACAGATACTCCAAATTAAATTCAAAATTCTTATTTTGGTAACTTATGAAATATTGGAAAATATTCAAGTGAGAGCCTACAAAATGATTTGGCATGCAACTAGAGATTTCAGAACACACCAAAACACATAGCTGCAGTAATCCCTGTTCTCTGCCCTTGGCTTAGCATCTGTCTTTACCAAACAACATTTGCTGGATCTTTCTGATTAGATTTAAAATTTCCTAGTTTTTAAGACCACTATGAGTACTTCAGTCTTAGTATCTGTATACCAGTTGTCTTATTTAGGCTATACTGTGGCTCATACTTGTACTTCCTTTTAAATAAGGTATTCTTTTGCTCCTGAAAGACCATCTTTATTATAGTGTTTATGGTGTGTATTCACGTGCTTAAGTTTCTTACTTTTAGAGCTAGCTATTGTTTTGAACATGATTGACTGAGGAAGAAACAATGGTGATACTGTTTCTTTAAACAGTCTTACAGAATAGTATGGCACACTAGGTAAAATTTTGGGAAAAAGGATAAAACCTTTGGATTCTCAATTTTCTGCATCAATTCCAAAATACAGAATACCAATTGTGTAAATATAAAGATCTCTGAGGACAAGACTCTGTGAAGATTTGTAAAGCATGACTAAAAGAAGAGATTAGAATAAATTTTTTTGAAAAGAAAATTATCTTTCACTTCTTCTTTTGAATTTAGGAATTCTCTGTGATGTTTGTTTCAAGAAACAATTTGAAAATTCTGAGCTTAAGATCCAGTCAAAATATAGTGATCTGCATTTTTAGTGTATGGAAATCAAGAAGAAGTTGACTTATTGTGACTTGTTTACATGGTCTGATATGCAAGTATTACTCATGAATGAAAATTTATCTCCTATGTTGCTACTGAAAAATGTACTGGATAAATTGGACTTACAAAATGTTGAATGTGTAATCTAATGAAAATGTAATATTGTATACTACATACTGCACAGACTTCATGACATTTAATTAGTTAACAGAATTCTAAATTTTAAAATGAATAAGAAGTTTTTTCTAATCTATTACAGACTTCTAAACTACGTACTCATATTTCCCTTTTTAGTGACTCATAATATCTTTTACCTATATTCTTTTTAGAAGTACTACTTGTAAAAATATAGAACCCATGTAACAAGTATTACAAGTATTTTCTTCAACAGTCATAGTACAAAGCAGCTAGAAATATTATTTAATCTGATGAAAGCGATTTGCAACACTTGTCTAACGCTGAAGTGACACCAAGCATCTTAACTACATGGACATATCTATAGTATCTTTCCTCAGAATGGCAGAGAAGGGGGGGGAGGAACTCCCTTGGCCTGCTGGCCACCTGGCTTTTAATGCACCCCAGGATACCAATGGCTACTGTTTGAATGTTTTCCATTGAAACTGCACTAAGAACGTGTCTTTGTTTTCACTTTCTTTTGCTGGTATTGAGCAGAATTGATAATGCCATTGTTCTTTATTTAAATATACAGGCCAAAGGAGAGTATTTTAGTGCACAGGCAGTGAATATCCTTGGAGGATGAAATGAATGATCATGTTCCTGTCAATTTAATAATATTGATACAAATTAAACATCTGTTGACTTCAGAAATCTGGCAATTCATACCACAGCAACATTAAATGCCTAATCCTACTTCCATCTATTTCCTGACTGAGGACTGGATACCTGAATTTTCAGATTAAGTCCAACTTCTGCAGTGGATGTTGGAAACATAGCTTGCTATTTAAATGCTATCCAATTTCTGTTATACATACCTTAATAGGTAGCCAAAATGACATATCTGAAGTAGTGTGAGCAGTATTTATCACACGTTGTCCTGACAGCACCATGCTTCTGGGACTCTACAGGAAAGCATTCTCTTCCAGTTTCACACTTCTCAACAGTCAATTTTTTTTTCTTTGAAGTGGTGAGTCTATACATGTTTTTAGAAAGGGCATTACTTTTGGTTGAAACACAGTAACATCTAAAGAATTCATCATTTCACTTTGTCCTTCAGTTTCTTTTGGGAGGATGCTTTGAGTGTTGCAGATTCACTCCAGTGAGCCTTCACATAATATTGCTGTGGATATTATTCCACATTGTTAATTAAAAAATCTTTACAAATCAAGCAATCTTCACTTTGCTTCTAACATGTTTACTGTTTCCAAGAGCCATTAATTTGGTTAATTAAACAAACTATGTTATTACCAGTATACCTGAATTCCAATAAGCAATATTCTTAAAAATATAGAAGTCAAGAGAATAAAACCAAACCATCTAGTTTCTGTGATATGTGCTATTTTCTACTGTTATTAATAAATATATTGTTTACAATATGAAATCATATCTCGTTAGGAACTGGCCTATATCTTGCACTTAAAGACAGTTCTACTGTATACTGAGTGAGAAACAGTTGGAAACAAAGAATGGAATTAAAACATTGTTGCTTTCTAACAGACATTTTTTTTTTGTCATAAAAACAGTGGTTAGACACTAATTTTGCCACTAATTAAATCAAAAGGTGCAATTTCATCTTTAACTATATGTCAGGTTCTAATTCTAAGCCTTTAGTACAGAATTGTTTCAGGTTCGCTACACATAGACCAGGAGTTATGAAAGATTACTAAATGGTGCATATGAATAATTATATAGACAGTAAATTAATGTGAATGATTTACTTAAATTTAGACACCTGTTATATAATTGCTGAAGTATTACATAATTTATTACTGCTAACTATTTATATTACAGCAATTATTTGAAAAATATTTTTCAAATACATACATTGATTTTTCTCTGCTTGAGAATTTGAGAGATATTCTGATGGGTCCTACAGGTTTAGAGGTCAAACATAGACCCACATATGCCAGAAACCTATTACTATGACACAGAAGTTAGATATCCTGTGTTATGAATCTGGGAATTTTTTAATCTCCTTTTTCAGTGAGCTACAGAGAGGTTTCGCTTACAGAAAAGAGTTCTTCAGGGGGAATAGGTCTCTGAGCAGGACGTAAAGAGAGTAGAAAATTAAAGTCATTCCAATCCAAAGAAAAGGAACAACCAAGGCTTCAGTTCAATTGCATTATGTAATATTTTTAGCAGCACTTCAAATGAGTACTGAGGTAACTAAACTGTTAATATTTAGATGTCTATCCCTGAAAATATTGCCTTGAATATGTTTTTGCATGAGCCTCTTAAATATGGAGCATCTTATAATGATTTTTAATGTCTCTAATATTTAAACTTCTATTTCCTACCTAAGACTCTCTGAGATGAAAAGAAGGGCACTCCACAGACATCTCCCATCTGATTCTATCAGATGTTCCATTTGAATGATTATTCCCTCACCCTATTCTCATGATCTGATACACATACAACTGAATTCTACACTAAACTCCAGCCAACATAGGAATTTTTCCAAAGTATTCCTCTAGAAAAGAACAAAAAGTCCTTATGGAAAGAAAGAAAAGGGAGAAACAAAAGAATGCCAACCTCTGTTGTTCAATGTTAAGGACAAACTGGTTTTAAATTCTTCTTTGAATGGTGGCAGAGATTCACAGCATAAGATGAACTGAACTAAATTTGTCCAATGGTATTTCTGCCTGATTAAGATTCCCTCCAGCCTGGCAGGAGTTTGGCCACCCAAGGCTGAATGCTCTGATCATAATTTAGGGTTGTTTAAAAAAAAAAAAAAGACACTTTGAAATCACATTTGAATGTTATTTTATAGGTTTTGATAGAAGTCTAATAAACAAACAAAACCAGTTCAGTCTAGACTCTATAGAATTCCAGATAGGTAAAGATGTCTTGCAGTAACATTCCTGATTGCTTGGAAAGCCTTATGCTTGCACTTTACATTAGGTCTATATGGTCCCCTGTTCAGCCCAACAGTTCTTTTGATCCTGTAGACACACTTGTAAAGAGATCTTGCAGATCTATCTATAAGGATTTCTGAACACAGACTTTGGAAACAGTGATTTACACAAATCACACATACAAACTGAAAATATGGGGTACCAAACCAAGCACATACACAGAAATACTGGAATTTCTTCAGTCTCTTCAGATTTCATCATAAGTTCCTCTCAAAAAGTTTAGTTCTATCTATCTGGGACTCCCTGTGACATTTATGATAGTCCTTCAAACAGAAACTAGAGAGTGAAGTAGAGCAGCTTAAACAAACTACTTGTATCTTTCAATCTGGAAACACTCCAGCTGCAACTCTGCCCCAAGCTGCGTTAAATGTGGAATTCACGTCAGAGCTTAATAACCTAGATCTGCAGCAGCCAGGAAGTTACTGTATACTGAAATGCAAATATATTGCAGATCTATAAAGTAAAGAAATATGAAGTCTATGATAAAATAGTTCGGTTCCACACATGAGGGTCTAAATTAACCTCCTTTACTCTGCTACAGAACATACAGGAACAGAGAGAAGGAGCCAAAACACTGGCATCTTATTTTCATAGGAAGCATTGCTTCACAGCTTTTCTAGTGTCCCCTTTTTCTGCTTAACTTTCGTCCCTGAATGAAGTCCGTAAGTCATTTTTTTTTCTTGAATTCCTAAATATTTCAGAAATATTTCAATTTTTTTCAACAAAAATTCAGTGTTACTCTATTTTTTTGCCATACTGGGAAAAAAAAAAACAAACAAACATGATCTATCCTTAATAAAGAACCATTTAGCAAAGCACTTTTCCTACCATGTATTCACTCTCAGCCTGGAGAAGTAGAGCCTCCCTTCCTGCTGGTTTTCAAATCTTGTTTTCACTGTGTCTTAAAAGTGTCAAGCCAGTTCCTTTGGTGAGATGGCCTAAGTGCAGGAGGCCGGAACCTGTGCAAAAGAGTTTATTTCTGCTATTTCTTGCCTCTTATGTTTTCCCCTTCTATCCTTGTCTTCTTTCCCATTTAATTCTGCCCAGTCATGGGTCATCTGCAAGATTTGGTCCTTGGGGGACATGGGTCCCCTGGGTTTTAGTCTCAGAATCACAGAATTGCAGGGGTTGGGAGGGACCTCAAGAGTCCAACTCACCTGCCAAAGCAGGTACCCTACAATAGGTCACACAGGAATGTGTCCAGCCAGGTATTCAATATCTCCATAGAAGGAGACTCCACAACCTCTCTGGGCAACCTGTTCCAGTGCTCCATCACCCTTACCAAAAGGAAGTTCTTCTGCATGTTAGTATAGAACTCCCTATGTTCAAGTTTTAGTCCATTTGAAACATGACTGTTTCAGCACAGACTACCTCCTTCTAGGAGTCTCCAGCCATGTTCCATACAGAGTCTTCTTATGGATCTCCAAAAAGATCTCTTTGTATCTCCTCCATGTTTCTGAGGCATATTTTCTTGTTTTTCCTCATTGCCATATTTCTTGTACTGTACAGCAGCTGCTGTCTTGTAACTTCCTGAGCATAGGCTGAACAAATGAACTTTGATCAACTTCATCTCACCTTATGGTCCCCTGCTGTCCTTGTGTATTCATAACCCTAAAATCCTTGTTTGCAAACTAAGCATGCTGATATAGGGTGTCCCCAAAGACATGCTCTTCAGGGGAGAGCTGCTACATTTTATTTTATTTTTTTCTGCCTAGTATCAGAGCAGGAGTAAGTAAGCTGTAAGAAAATGTTCATATTACAAGGATAAGTTGCCTGCATAATGTTTTCTTTTTAAAAAGAGAATTTAGCATTATGACAGTAATGTTCGAATATGAGCACAGTCAATCTGATAGATCGGTTTGCTAAGTCAAAAACCTCAATTAAACAGACTTCCAGGTGCACTAACAAAACTGCAGGCACATCTTTGAAAAGACCATTGTTCTGATTCATTAAGCAGAAGTTATCTTCAGCAGCACTGGATTTGGCTGTTCTTTATATAACTTCATTTACATCTGTTCTTTTTAGTCTGCAGTAAGATCCAGAAGAGGAGTGTTAATGAATCTGAATCACCATACAAATATTATCCATTTCATTAATTAAGTTTAACCTTCCAGAAGTTATTTTCATAGAATCATAGAACGGTTTAGTTTAGAAGGGACCTTTAAGATCATCTAGTTCCAACCCCCCTACTATAGGCAGGGACACATCCCCCTAGACCAGGTTGCTCAAAGTTCCATCCAGCCTGGCCTTGATTGCTTCCAAGGAGAGGACATCCACAGCCTCACTGAGCAACCTGTTCTAGTGTCCCATCACCTTCACAGTAAAGAATTTATTCCTATTATCTAGTCAAAATCTACCCCATTCCAGTTTAAAAACTTTTCCCCTCATCCTGTCACTACCTGCCCTTATAAAAGTCTGTATGAATCCTTCTTTGTTATTTCTGGCTCAAAGCTTGCTTCCTGAGGTATTCCTTGCGATAAGACTCTAGGAGATGAGAGGTGGGTGTTGCTGTACGGCAATCAACATCACTGTCTGGACAATTTTACATTTGAAAGCATTTCTTTGGAGCTGTTTGCCTTCGGAAGGGAGTGCTCAGGACTGTTTACAGGACTGTTTACTGGTGGAAGATCTGTCCTGTGACCAGATAACTCCTGTCTGCTATGGGAGACTGTGGGGTGATACCATTGTATCCTGTGAAGACAAGACACAAGTTGGCACCTCCATACTCCCTCTTATCTGCTGGCAAGGCCTGGAAGATGGAACAAAGGAGTTCCTGCTGAGAT
>JACDJE010000163.1:1747062-1765616 GCA_016647715.1 Pavo muticus
TTTTTTTTTTTTTTTTTTTTTTTTGCATACTTATCCCGAAGTATTTTAATTAGATATTGAAACAGTGTGTATATAAAAACGGAAGAACTACAGCATGTGTGAAAGTTTGCTATGCCTTTGGATTTTAGATTCTCAGGAAGATCCACTTAAAAGATAAATCTGTTCTGGATATTTTGTTTAAGCTACCAATTAGGGTACTGATTTGTGTCAGATGAAAACATGATTTTGCACAGTAGGAGCTGTCCCATAGGAAATAGACTGAGCCCATCTGTTCAGAGACCAGCCATCAGCAAAATGGAAAAAAACTTTTGGTTTAACAACTTTCAACTGACCTGAATTGGATTCAAATGAATAATGTATGAGGAAATGTTTGGGACACCAATGAAAAAATACCACTGAATAGTCTCTGCAGTTCTGAAGAAATGATTGCCTCAGTTGTATGCAGTCTTCCTCCTTCACATTTGAAAAAATATTTATCACTGTCTTTTTTCTTGTGAATGTATTTTTCTGCTTTTCATATCAAAACTTACATTTGCGTGTCAGAGAAAGCAGACGTACATAAACAACAGTTTGTATTGTTCTTCTATTTTTCTTAGGACTCTGTTGCTGAAAATATTTTAATTGTTCTTCTAGGGGAAGGGATCTGAATATATTACAAGTTCTTACATGAGCTTGGGAGGGCATGCATATAAGCCTGCAAAACCAGAACTCACTTAAGAAGCAAATTGTATGCCCACAAAAGGAAATTGGTAAAGAAAATATAAGGAGCAGGAAGACATTTTCGTTAAGACGATCCAAAATTCCTTTGAAACCTGGAAGAGTCAATTCTCAACAAGATACCTGTGTCATTATGTCTAGTTTTGGACTGGATGTATTTATGCATGTATATACTGGGGTATATTGTCGATAAACTATGTACAAACATATGCAATTCAAGTTGAGACTTCCCTAGTTTCACTGGTTGCCTTTAGAATAACACATCTTGTGGAAGACTTGCAGTAAACCTTAATTTTACATATAACTGTATTATTATATTGTTACTACATAGATCACATCACTATGAAGGAACATACAGATTTTATAGGACGGATTTTATCAGACAGTATTACTGTGAAATCTTAAGCTCTGAAACATTTGAAAATGGGCAAGGAGGAAAAAAAGTATGATGTTTTGACCCTAATAAAGTATAAAAATCAGATTTAAGCCCAGCAGGCAATGTCAATTTTATATGCTTACCTCTAAGTTTAGGTTACAAGACCTAGAAGTGATAAAATGCACAACTTAGAAAGAAAATCTGGGATAATGGTGCATTTTCCCCTTTTTTACTTCCATGTTTTTAAATCGTTCCTGCACATTTAAATTAAAAAATATATTGAGAAAATACATTCAAGAGTAGTATCAAGAATGCAAGCTTAATTTAATTATTCTTTTTCTGGCATCATAATATCCATATTTGATCCACTCCAAGGACGTCGTAAGGCTGTAGATTTCTATCTTCCTATGGTTTGTTGTTAATAATAAAGGGACTTTTCAGAAATGAATTGACAAATACATAAGTAAGCCAACATCTTTTTCTTATTGACAGAGATTTTCCACTCAAAATTTCCAGATTTCAAGTAAAAACCTTACAGTTGTTTGGTTTTTTTTACAAACAGCATGAATAAAACCCTGATGTCCTTCATATCAGTGAGTGTTTTGTATGTTTTTTTTCTCTTAAATATGCAACACAGTATCATTTTTTTTATTATTTTTTATCAGTTAGATTATTTATATTTTAGCTGTGTTTCAAGAGGATTCCTCAATTCCAGCAAACAAGAGAAAATGAGAGAACTACCAAGATTCTAGGTAAGATAAAGTCATTGGTGGTAAATGTCTTTAAATCATAGAGAGCTTACATACAATTTTCAAGGGCAGGAAGCATCTGTGAGATTCTTAAAGATGTACCTTGAAAGTTACAAAGGAAATTGTATATTTGCTAACTTTCAGTGAAATTACCAGAGGCAGCATGTCATTTGGAAGCTTTTCTTAAAAGGTGAGTCTGTCAGAATTTTTCTGCTGCCATGTAAGTGGATATTAAGGATTTCCAGATATCTTGCAGTCAATAACAGGGTTTACCTAAGTAGAGGAACCTAGAAAAGAGTATTCTCTAAGAGAAGACATAATTNTGCTGGCAAGGCCTGGAAGATGGAACAAAGGAGTTCCTGCTGAGATCCAAAAGCCAGAAGCTGTCACTCCAAAAAGACCTGACTCAACCACTTTGGACTTATAAATACTGCCATTGGAAATCATCATGATGTGTTCCATGTTCAAAGTTCGGATCATCACCTTCATCGTCAACGGAACAATGCCTGATAACCCACCTCTACTGAAGACTGAACTACAAACCTCGCTGGACCCTTGGTGGTGACTATCTCCCTCTTGCTTCCTATAAAGACTCCTTGCTTCTATTTCCTATCTTTCCTATCGCCCGCCTCCCCTTCCCCATCACCCTAATTCATAATAGTGTCCGCCTTCCCCTTCCCCATCTCCCTGACTAAGATTTGCAATAAACTGGTCGGACCAACGTTTGAACCGTTGTTTCTTAATCTCACGTCAGGTATACATACATTAAAAGAACCTCATCTCCCTCCTATAAATTGGAGCAAGACAAGTCCCTCCTCAGCTTTCCTGTAGGCCCCCTTCTGGTACTGGAAGGCTGCTATAATGTCACCCCAGAACCTTCTCTTCTCCAAGCTGAAATCCTAAACGCTCTCATCCTGTCCTTGTAGGGAGAGGGTACTCCAGTCCTCTGACCATCTTCATGGCCCTCCTCTGGATCTACTCCAAACAACTCCATGTCCTTATTTTGCTGGGGACACCAGAACTGGATGCAGTACTCCTAGGGGGGGGTCTCATGAGAGCAGAGTACAGGGGCAGTATCACCTCCCTTGACCTGCTGTTCACACTTCTCTTGATGCAACTCAGGATACAGTTGCCTTCTGAGCTGCAAGCACAATTGTGTATTTTATATGCCATCTCTAGAAATTGAAGAAATGAAAGAAAAGAAAACATGATTCACACTCCAAGTTCAAAATATGCCAAAGAAAAATTTTGACATGAGAAATATATGAGCTCAAGAATTTGTAAACAATGTCAGAACATTTCATAAACTGCATATTCCTTGAGGGGTACTACTTAAATTACTTTAATTAAAGTAATCTAAGTGGAATTAAAGTTACTAATTACTTCCAAATCTTACTGAAGTCTTCAGCGATTACTTTTTATACCATGAAAATTACAATAAATATATAATACATATATTTTAGCCTATTGTGATAGGTTTTAACTATTCCTTAGATGTTTACTCCTGAAATGGTGACTGAAAAAGATACCTTTGTTCATATATTTAATAGTTAAACTTACTAATTAAAAATAAAAATAGAAATATGAAAAACAATAGAATAAGTGAACATTAAACATTGATACTTTAAAAAAAAAATATGTATTCAGATAATTTATCCTTGAAAAAATACTTTCCAAAAGAAAAATTCTTTCAAAATTATTTTTCAGATTCTACTGCTATTGTTCTTTAACACCTCTGTAAGGTTAACAGGTATACAGATGTTCTATGGTATACAGAGAAGTTAGGATGGTAAGGTTACTGCATTGGAAAGGATAATTAAATATAAATGAATTATGCTCACCAGTGTTGTAGGCTCACAAAAAACTCCACAAGGAGCAATCTCCAGGAAGAGATCCTTCCTTGGTGGCAGTCAGCCCTTAAATGGGGTATAGGAGAGGTGGAGCCTGGCTCCACCCCTTCCAGGCACACAGGTGAATTGCCTTCACCTGTGCTCCCATGGCTGACTCAGCGCTTGCCTCAGGTGGTCAATCAGAGGTTCAGGTCGTGATTCAACAGTTCCCGTACACAACTCCAACACATTATCCTCATTATTCAACCATTCAAATGTAAAATATCCTTAAATAAATGTTCTTGTAACTGATTATACTAAGAAAATACCCAAAGGGCATATCTTTTTAGCTACATTAGGGGAAATATTGTGTAAGTGGAGTATTAGAAAGAAGGTGAGATCCAACACAGTATTATTGCTGTTCTGATAACAGTTTATGAAGTTACCAAAGACTGAGAAAAGCACTTTTGTCTACAATTGGGTACTATTAGTTGAGGGCATAATACAGGTGCTTACCCCAGATCTGTCTAAGGAGGTTTGGGTAACAGTTGAAAAACAAATGTTAATGTGTTCCAGTGAGTACCTTCCTGCTGAACAGCTTATTGAAAGGGTATGTATTATAAACAGGGTTTCCATCACTGGTAGTCTTTTTTTTTTTTTTTTTTTAAATTCTAGATGTGTTGAACTAAGTAGACAGAGAGCTTTGTAGAAAGACAGAGGAAAAGTAATGCCTGTATAAACATACTTTTATGTCATTCCTGATTTCCAGCATAGGTCAAGATGAGTATGGATAGCTGTTGGCAGCAGAACATTGAAATGTAGCAAACTTTGGAGAAAAAAATGAGTACCAAGTAGCCACTGTTACATTAAAAAATAATTGTAGATCTGAGAAATATAGAAATTTAATATGTTTTATGAAGCAGATTCCAGTCAAAAGAATAGTGCTGATATTTCACATTGTTTATTTTACCTGTGTCCTGCCATGCTGATCACTTTTTTCATTTGTAAAACCAGTAATTCTGAATTAGGTATGGATAGTGTGTGTGAGCAGTTGTGCATCCTTAAGTGGTGCCTTTAGACTAAACTAACAAACCTCTTAAGTAACAGAGAAATATATCAATAATAGAGCTTTACTTAGGTTAGTTAGCTTTTCTAAATAGGCATTATCTTAATGTAGGACATGAAAGTCAGAATGAGTTTTGTTGATTTCAGTACCTAAGTTGATTTAATACATCGGGTCATGGGCAGAACATATTATGTCACACAGGTACATTTTTATAGGCAAAATTCTGTGCTTAAATATCTATGTAGTACTGTGGAAAATAAAAATTAATTTGAGCATCTAAAACATTTTTTTTTAGGTTCTATTTTTTTAATTCATTTTTTGCTGCTTTCACTGTATGTTCACTTCTATGTAGAAGTCAAAAAGTCACTATCAGAGAACCAGCTTTACCCAAATAGTAGCTAATGGCAGTTGCAAAATTGAACTATCTGCAATTACTATTCAGATTATCAAAATACTATTTTTTACCGCCTTTATATGGATTTCTATTTTGTGAAGTGAAGCTAATGGCCATAGGAAGTAGTAAATGTGAATAATAATGGAAGTATCTGGTACCAGAGGAAGAACAATCCTCTTCATAATTTGAAAAACTCGTGGAATAAGACCATATATAGTCTACAGTAGAATATCAATCTTCTCCATCGACTTTTAGATCTTTACCTTAAAATTGAAAAGTATTTCCAAATACAAATATTTTGTCAAATGCTCCACCAAAATCAAATACTGTAAAGAGACAATGTCGGTCTACTTCCTCTCAAATGACTAAAGTAAGTTGATTAAAAAAAAAAAAAGTTTTTCAAAGGAGGGATGTTCATTTGTTTTATGTTTTTCTAATATTTTTCTAATAAAATAATACCCAATCCTTTTTGTGCAGTTAAAGTCCACTTTAAAAAGACCGAGGGAAGAGATGAAACTATGCAAGAAATAAACAGTAATAAGAATCTCGATTCTACTTCAAAACTTTCTGGGAAAAAAATATAGCTAGATGAACATTCTTTTTTTTTTTATTATTATTTTTTATTTTTCCCCAGAATGTAACTGTCCACTTACTTAATATTTTAAAGACTTACTATAAGTGATGGGTCACTGCTCTTACTAGGCATTCTGCCAGTTTGGGGATACATGCATTCAGTCAGTCTTCCTAATCATCTCTCCAGCCCCTTCAGTGGTTCATCACTAACTTAGCCATCTGTTACCCCTGGATGAAAAATCCCAGAGCGGCTAATTTTCCAGTCTAATCACTATTTGAAAAAGAAAGCAAAACCAAAACAATGAAAAAGTAAAACCCTCAAAAAAGTATCTGTTTGTGTTTTACAGTGAGAAAGATAACCCAGTTATGCCTAGCCAAACATGCCAGTGCTGATTTTTTCTTTACGCTAAAATGACGAATTCCATATATTGCATGATCTATTCAAAATATTTTTTCCTTAGGATTCTGTAGGAGACTATATAGGGAAAAATGCAACCTTGTAATTTTTCTTTTAAACTACAATAGCTTTTGCTAACATAAAATACTTGTGCTGACTATACATATTTTAATCTACCAGCAATAATAAGTTTTATGAGAGTTTTGAATCCAGTATCACAGCCTTTTATTTTAAAGCGATTTTATAGGGATTTGCAAGGAAATTTTAGTGGGATTTTAAGACTTTTTTTTTTTTTTTTTTTTTTTTGCATACTTATCCCGAAGTATTTTAATTAGATATTGAAACAGTGTGTATATAAAAACGGAAGAACTACAGCATGTGTGAAAGTTTGCTATGCCTTTGGATTTTAGATTCTCAGGAAGATCCACTTAAAAGATAAATCTGTTCTGGATATTTTGTTTAAGCTACCAATTAGGGTACTGATTTGTGTCAGATGAAAACATGATTTTGCACAGTAGGAGCTGTCCCATAGGAAATAGACTGAGCCCATCTGTTCAGAGACCAGCCATCAGCAAAATGGAAAAAAACTTTTGGTTTAACAACTTTCAACTGACCTGAATTGGATTCAAATGAATAATGTATGAGGAAATGTTTGGGACACCAATGAAAAAATACCACTGAATAGTCTCTGCAGTTCTGAAGAAATGATTGCCTCAGTTGTATGCAGTCTTCCTCCTTCACATTTGAAAAAATATTTATCACTGTCTTTTTTCTTGTGAATGTATTTTTCTGCTTTTCATATCAAAACTTACATTTGCGTGTCAGAGAAAGCAGACGTACATAAACAACAGTTTGTATTGTTCTTCTATTTTTCTTAGGACTCTGTTGCTGAAAATATTTTAATTGTTCTTCTAGGGGAAGGGATCTGAATATATTACAAGTTCTTACATGAGCTTGGGAGGGCATGCATATAAGCCTGCAAAACCAGAACTCACTTAAGAAGCAAATTGTATGCCCACAAAAGGAAATTGGTAAAGAAAATATAAGGAGCAGGAAGACATTTTCGTTAAGACGATCCAAAATTCCTTTGAAACCTGGAAGAGTCAATTCTCAACAAGATACCTGTGTCATTATGTCTGGTTTTGGACTGGATGTATTTATGCATGTATATACTGGGGTATATTGTCGATAAACTATGTACAAACATATGCAATTCAAGTTGAGACTTCCCTAGTTTCACTGGTTGCCTTTAGAATAACACATCTTGTGGAAGACTTGCAGTAAACCTTAATTTTACATAT
Source organism: Pavo muticus (assembly GCA_016647715.1). Classification (NCBI taxonomy): domain Eukaryota; kingdom Metazoa; phylum Chordata; class Aves; order Galliformes; family Phasianidae; genus Pavo; species Pavo muticus. Next base: position 1,754,465 of record JACDJE010000163.1, read on the forward strand.
AACTGTATTATTATATTGTTACTACATAGATCACATCACTGTGAAGGAACATACAGATTTTATAGGACGGATTTTATCAGACAGTATTACTGTGAAATCTTAAGCTCTGAAACATTTGAAAATGGGCAAGGAGGAAAAAAAGTATGATGTTTTGACCCTAATAAAGTATAAAAATCAGATTTAAGCCCAGCAGGCAATGTCAATTTTATATGCTTACCTCTAAGTTTAGGTTACAAGACCTAGAAGTGATAAAATGCACAACTTAGAAAGAAAATCTGGGATAATGGTGCATTTTCCCCTTTTTTACTTCCATGTTTTTAAATCGTTCCTGCACATTTAAATTAAAAAATATATTGAGAAAATACATTCAAGAGTAGTATCAAGAATGCAAGCTTAATTTAATTATTCTTTTTCTGGCATCATAATATCCATATTTGATCCACTCCAAGGACGTCGTAAGGCTGTAGATTTCTATCTTCCTATGGTTTGTTGTTAATAATAAAGGGACTTTTCAGAAATGAATTGACAAATACATAAGTAAGCCAACATCTTTTTCTTATTGACAGAGATTTTCCACTCAAAATTTCCAGATTTCAAGTAAAAACCTTACAGTTGTTTGGTTTTTTTTACAAACAGCATGAATAAAACCCTGATGTCCTTCATATCAGTGAGTGTTTTGTATGTTTTTTTTCTCTTAAATATGCAACACAGTATCATTTTTTTTATTATTTTTTATCAGTTAGATTATTTATATTTTAGCTGTGTTTCAAGAGGATTCCTCAATTCCAGCAAACAAGAGAAAATGAGAGAACTACCAAGATTCTAGGTAAGATGAAGTCATTGGTGGTAAATGTCTTTAAATCATAGAGAGCTTACATACAATTTTCAAGGGCAGGAAGCATCTGTGAGATTCTTAAAGATGTACCTTGAAAGTTACAAAGGAAATTGTATATTTGCTAACTTTCAGTGAAATTACCAGAGGCAGCATGTCATTTGGAAGCTTTTCTTAAAAGGTGAGTCTGTCAGAATTTTTCTGCTGCCATGTAAGTGGATATTAAGGATTTCCAGATATCTTGCAGTCAATAACAGGGTTTACCTAAGTAGAGGAACCTAGAAAAGAGTATTCTCTAAGAGAAGACATAATTACAGAATGGGTAAAGTTTGAAGGGACCCCTGGAGGACATCCAATCCAACACCTCTGCTTGAGCAGGGGCATCGTGTCTAGATGCTTTCTAAACGTCTCTAAGGAAGAAGACTCCAAAACTTTTCTGGGTGACCTGTGCTAGGCTCAGTCAACCACACAATAAATAAATGCTTCCTGATGTTTAGATGGAACCTCCTGCATTTCAGTTTGCGGCCTTTGCCTCTTAATTCTGACACTGGGCACCACAGAATCCTTCTCCCGGCTGAACAGTCCCAGCTGTCTCAGCTTCACCTCATAGGGTAGTTATGGAGTTATGGAGTCCCTTCATCAATCTTCTTCACTTCACTCTCTATGTCTATGTTTCTTTTGTATAGGGGAGTCCAGAACTGTCACGGGTTATCTCTGGATACAAGTCCGTGACAGGGGGGCACAGGCCCCGGAAAAAAAAAAACGGAAGAGCGAGGGAAAAAAAAAAAGAAAGGGGTACGAACGGTTTGCCGCGCGATCCGGCCGGCCCCGGGCCACGCGCTCCGGGAGAGGGGGAAGGGCAGGGAGCTAGTGGATGGTTTTAACAAAAAGGAATGCACCAACAGTAGATCTGAGAAGGAACGGTAATTTACTAAATTTAACTAAATCAAACAAAATGAGAGAGAAAAGAGTATCCAAAACGCGAGATCAAACCACAATACCGCGAGGGAACCACGTGCTGTTCTCCGCGGCGAGCTGAGAAGGCTGAGCCGGGCAGCGGGGGAAGCCAGGCGCTCGGTCCGGTCCGGAGCCCCACCCCACTTCCTCTTCGCGCCAAGTCCTCCTCAGGGAAGCCGCACCTCTCCTCCCGTCAGGATACTCCACATGCCCATAAGGGGCAGTAAACGGAACCAGAACATTAACTCTTTAAATCCTACTGGTTCACATGATGTTCTGATGTGGAATACTGATCACAAAAGAAAAATCACCAAACCACAACAAGAACTAAAGCCAGCCTCACCATTGCTGAGTAGAGGGATCTCCTCCCTATACCTTGTGGCAACACTGACAGAGGCTAGAGTTAAGAATTTAATCAAATTGTAGAAAACAGAGATCTGTTGATTGCACTTTATTTAAGCATGCAGCAATTTCAATGACCATTATACTAGCAAATCATAAAATTTGAAAACTGTGACTCATCAAATATTTTATCTGAGGAAAAATAATTGAAGCCTGCCCCCTAACACCCTGAGTGCTGCAGAAATTTTTAAGCTTCACTAGAAGAGCCGTTGTGCTAAAATTCCTTCGAGAGATTTTTCTTAATAGAAGTCATGAAAATTAAAAGTTATGGTTTTCATTTTCTTTTTTTTTTCTTTCACAGGAAAAAAAGAATATCATCAGCTGTAGATGGACTTAATTGTTTTGAAAAAGATCTACTCCCAGTAGGAGATAAAAATAGTGATGCATTTTTGTCTGGTCCTTTTTAGTCTTCTTTTATCACAAAATATGGAAGAAAACATAAATGTGTTGAATCTGAATTTTGTTTTTAAAGTGATTAATAATAAAACATTAATAAAATCAGTATTATTTCCTCCACCAATTAATTTTGGCCTAGTAATAATGAACATCTTTTTATAATGAAAAACATCTGATATAATAATTTTAATTTTTAGCTGTCAAAATAAATGTAGTTCTACTTTGACCCTGTTAGTGATTTTTATAAAAGTAACATCTGTTCATATTGATATCACAATTATTAAAAAAAAAACAAACAACAATGACAAAAACAACCCTGAATGTTACTACAATTACCCCTGTCCTGTATAAAGATTATTGAATAGTGTGATCTATCATTTCTGATCAGTGTATTTACAAACCCTATGGTTTGTAACACAAACATAATAAAGTATTTAAAATACTGAGTTCAGAAGTAGAATGAGATAAAAAGCAGGTATTTCAATTAATTAATTACTGCATGACTATACTAAAAAAAGAAATTTTCCTTTTTTTCCTGTTTAATGTAACTGCCTACCACACTAACTACATATGTAATAAATAATACTGTATAAAATAAATATAAACTCAAACAATACCTTTTGAACTGCATTTTTTTTCCAATATTTAAATATCTACATTGCACATTACAGTCTATTTAAAACTTCATATTTGGAAACAGCTAAATTTGACCTCTTGTAAGATCAGTTTGCCTGATCTGACTTTTTACTGTCACTAGAAGAAATATGCAGTTTGAAATACTAACACTGCATCTGGGAATGTTTTTTTTTTGTTTTTTTTTGTTTTTTTTGTAAAACAGTTGGAGACCCTTAGTACATGCAGTCTCATAAGATAGCGTAAGTTATCTTTACAAAAGTGCCTATCTGCAGGAATGTCAAATTGCATGTGGATCTTCCTTTTGTTGAAAAATCTCAACTTTCTTTCAGCATACTGTAATGAAAATGTATATGATAAAATATACTAGTTATTTCAAGCATGAATGCTATGAAAGTACAAGGTGCTTTTCTTCAGTAAAAATCAAAATATTATTTATATTGTTTTATATAATCTTTTATTATGGTGCTTCAGAACACTTCCAGAAGTTTCTACAGGAAAATATCATTTGATCAGAATACTACAAATCAGTATAGTGAAGAGAATACAACCCATGTATATTCTCAAAATGATCTGGTTGTTTCTGTACTATTTCTTAATAATGGAAATTGACGTCAACTTAGTGATGTTATACTGATCCTTCTGATTTGGGAAAAATTGTTTGAATATCAAAATAATTTATCAGAATTACTGATTTTTTTTTCTTTATGTGAAAGCTGAAGATAATAACAGTAAATGTATTGGACATTCAATTCAATCTTGCACAGCAGTTCTCTTTTGGAAACAATTTTTAATGTAATTTATCATCTTAAAATTCGGTAATTTGACTGTTTTCAGTGGCTTTTTATTTTTTTTAATAACTTTATTTGCACTGGGATTGGTTTACACCATTTTATATTAACGTGTTTCTTATGGATACACACTCTTTATGTCAAGCAGTAGAAGCATGTATCACCAAAACAAATATGCAAACTGCCTTTATTATATATAACCAAGAATTTTGTCACTTTAAAATGTGCTAAAGCAGTCAGGGTTGGTTTGTTTGTTTGTTTGTTTGTTTGTTTTAGCAGGGTTTTACTTTAGTGTCTTAGTATGTATTCTGTTGCACTGAAATTGTCCACACTCAGTGTAGTGTTCTTCCCCCACAGATTCATAATGGAGGTACACAGAAATTATTTACTTACCTTTTCATTCATTAAAAATATCAATCCACACTCTCAGCATGAATATTCAAATTTCCCCTTCTAGCATGGTAATTTAAAAGTAATTAAACACTGCATATAATTGACTGACATGCTATCTCTGAAAAATACTTTGAAGAAGGGTTTTTATACTCACTCATAAACAGATGTGACTGTAACAGACAGTGAACTTTTTAGTGTTGATTTTAATGGAGTCATAGATTCTTTGATTTTGTGAAACTCCATCACTCAAGTTTTAATTAAGAATGGTAAAACTTGATTGTACTGCAGATGTCCAGTCAAACTTTAAATTACATGTGCACATGCATGTGCTTAGAGAAACCTATACATTTCACAGAGACCATTTTCAGTGCCTGTCTACGGATGCTTTGTTTTCAGATAGTCTTCTCTCCCAGACAAGACTGAAATAAGATTTCAGAAAAGAATTTGCATAAGTTGTCACGTGGGATAGAAATCCATACAAGTAAAAAAATTCTAAGGCTTTCACTTTCTAAGATAAGAGATTCTTTTCCTGTCTGTGCTGTACATATGAAAGAAGCATGGTTCTCAGATCAGAGGTATGAACTTTGTATTGTCATGCAACATATGCATGCTCCTGTTTCCAGATCACTTAATGGAGAGCAAGAAAGTACAGCAATTCCACCACAATATAAACAAATAAATAGCCAGATAGATAAACGTATAGATATAAGGGCAGGTAGCAACAGGATGAGGGAAAGTGGTTTTAAACTGCAAGAAGGTAGATTTAGATTAGATATTAGGAGGACATTCTTTAATGTGAGGGTGATGAGACGCTGGAACAGGTTGCCCAGTGAGGTTGTGGATGCTCCCTCCCTGGAAGCATTCACGGCCAGGCTGGATGGGGCTGTGAGCAACCTGATCTAAGGGGAGATGCCTGTGCCTATAGCAGGCATTTGAAACTATATGATCTTAAATGTCCCTTTCAACACAAAAGATTCTATGATTCTATGACGATTCCATGATATTCCTCCAAAAGTGTTTACCCCTACAGTTTCTTTCTGATTCCTACTATATGTGTCAAGGAAGAATGGGGAAGCCATGGCTCCATGTTTGCTTGAGGTGTCTGAATTTCCAACACTACAGTAACCCAATGGGAAGCTTAAATTTCAGAGAATCATATTATCATTAAGATTGGAAAAGAACTCTAATCTCATCTAGTCCAAACAATTATCACTAATATTGCTCACTAAATTGTGTATATGAAGGATCCAGGTGCCCTTTAATTTGATTTTTTTTCTTTCTATAGATTGTTATGATACATATTTTTCTGTAGGCAACTCACTACATATCTTATCTCAGCACTGTTGTTTTCACTGTATCTACCATTCTCTTCTCTCTCTCCTTTCTTTTGAATAACTGCATTTCCATTAACTTTGCTGTGGAGTGGGGACAGGGATGGGAAGTGAAAATGTATCTGTTGGTCTCCTTGCAAGGTATACTGTGAACAGTTAGAACTTAGTTCTCCACTGTATACCCAAATGATCAAAAGATCCTACTAAATCTGAGCTATGAAATAATTACCTTGAGTTTTCACAATAAATACATACTGTCATTCTAGAAAAAGGCAGGGCATCTATGTGAAATATACTGTGTAAATATACAAAAAAAATATTGTAGTAGTTATAGGATTCACCTATCTAGTCATTCGGTTTTTTCCAGATGGAATGCATTTTAAGCTATCACTGAATTTATCCAATGGAAGAAATAACAATATAAAATAACACTGTCAATTTTCTGCTCATTTCTTACTTTTTCATATTTTTTTTTCATATTTTTTCTCCAAAAAAATTCAGTGAAAAATGCAATTCATATGTATTTCCAAACTGTAGATAGGATCTACAAGGCTCACCTTTATCATTTATTCTTTTTCTTCTACAGTTTGGTACTGAAAGTCCTTGTAAGTTTGGATCTTATATAAATTCTTTAATTACTAATTTTAATTTAATTTGCATTGATAAGAGCAAAATGTCACTGTCAGCTGAGACTATTTAGACATGCTCCAGGAAGTGAGGTTTTGATTCTTTTCAGAACAAGCACTTGTTTTCTGATGTCTTATTATTCAGCATAATTTCACCTTTTACTCTCATCCCCAGTTTGCGCTGGGTAGGCAGATTGATGAAGATTTTAGATGACTTTAGCTCCTATTGCCAGTGATGTTTTCAGTATCAATAGAAGCCATGGGTGAAGATAGTATAAATTATAAATACCTTCCATCTTGCCCAAATCACATGATTTACTGTGGCCTATCTCTAAAAATAAGTTTTTGTCTCTATATTCTGTCAGTGTTGGGTTTTTTTTGTTTGTTTTTGTTTTGTTTTGTTTTGTATTGGTTTACGTCTTCTCTTTTTTTTCCTTCTTNTATTTATCCCGAAGTATTTTAATTAGATATTGAAACAGTGTGTATATAAAAACGGAAGAACTACAGCATGTGTGAAAGTTTGCTATGCCTTTGGATTTTAGATTCTCAGGAAGATCCACTTAAAAGATAAATCTGTTCTGGATATTTTGTTTAAGCTACCAATTAGGGTACTGATTTGTGTCAGATGAAAACATGATTTTGCACAGTAGGAGCTGTCCCATAGGAAATAGACTGAGCCCATCTGTTCAGAGACCAGCCATCAGCAAAATGGAAAAAAACTTTTGGTTTAACAACTTTCAACTGACCTGAATTGGATTCAAATGAATAATGTATGAGGAAATGTTTGGGACACCAATAAAAAAATACCACTGAATAGTCTCTGCAGTTCTGAAGAAATGATTGCCTCAGTTGTATGCAGTCTTCCTCCTTCACATTTGAAAAAATATTTATCACTGTCTTTTTTCTTGTGAATGTATTTTTCTGCTTTTCATATCAAAACTTACATTTGCGTGTCAGAGAAAGCAGACGTACATAAACAACAGTTTGTATTGTTCTTCTATTTTTCTTAGGACTCTGTTGCTGAAAATATTTTAATTGTTCTTCTAGGGGAAGGGATCTGAATATATTACAAGTTCTTACATGAGCTTGGGAGGGCATGCATATAAGCCTGCAAAACCAGAACTCACTTAAGAAGCAAATTGTATGCCCACAAAAGGAAATTGGTAAAGAAAATATAAGGAGCAGGAAGACATTTTCGTTAAGACGATCCAAAATTCCTTTGAAACCTGGAAGAGTCAATTCTCAACAAGATACCTGTGTCATTATGTCTAGTTTTGGACTGGATGTATTTATGCATGTATATACTGGGGTATATTGTCGATAAACTATGTACAAACATATGCAATTCAAGTTGAGACTTCCCTAGTTTCACTGGTTGCCTTTAGAATAACACATCTTGTGGAAGACTTGCAGTAAACCTTAATTTTACATATAACTGTATTATTATATTGTTACTACATAGATCACATCACTGTGAAGGAACATACAGATTTTATAGGACGGATTTTATCAGACAGTATTACTGTGAAATCTTAAGCTCTGAAACATTTGAAAATGGGCAAGGAGGAAAAAAAGTATGATGTTTTGACCCTAATAAAGTATAAAAATCAGATTTAAGCCCAGCAGGCAATGTCAATTTTATATGCTTACCTCTAAGTTTAGGTTACAAGACCTAGAAGTGATAAAATGCACAACTTAGAAAGAAAATCTGGGATAATGGTGCATTTTCCCCTTTTTTACTTCCATGTTTTTAAATCGTTCCTGCACATTTAAATTAAAAAATATATTGAGAAAATACATTCAAGAGTAGTATCAAGAATGCAAGCTTAATTTAATTATTCTTTTTCTGNATAGGCCACTGACTGCAGAAGGAATTTGTTGACTAGCTCAGATATTGTTGTCTATATTGTACAGATGAATCCATCCACAGTTATTAAATAAGTGGATCACATCCTTCTGTTTCTCACTGAAGCCCAGCACATCTGCGTTTGTGGTGCATTAGTCCCTGGAACCATCCTGCTCTGATAGAGTTTTCCTGGTTTGAGTTTTCATGCCAAAATCACAGATGGATTTTGGTACGAAAGCAGTTCATGGCAAGTCAGCTTCACCGCTGACCATTGTTCCTACTGCTGTCAACTATCTGGCTATTACCAGCTTTACCCCAGTTAAAAACTACTCAGTGTTTGTCAAGGTCTTGAGGGCAGTATATTTCTCTTACACAAGACCATTTTGTCACCTAATCCCTCAACACCCTTACATACTGCTGAAGCTATCTCACTTCAAGCAAACCAACTTTTTTTCCACAGAAATGTGTGAAAGAATGTAACTCACTATGTTTAAACACATAAACATATTTGCCTTCTCTTTTTTCTCTTTCCAGTTTCCATGGTAACCAATCAAAACTAATAGAGGCCCACAGAACGTCATGTTCGGATACAGAACAGTAATATAAAAGGTTCAATTTGTAGTTCAAAATGGAAAGCAAATTACAGTGTGTTAAAATCAGTCTTATAAGTACACATTTAAAATGTAAAAGTTTAGGTGGAAAATATTTAATGTTTTACAGATTACATATACAGACACAGACCTTGTAGAAGCCTTCAGATTTAATATAAAATGTTTGGGAGATTAAGCAGAATTTTTTTAGAATATTGCCAAGAATTTAAAAACAGACAAATTGTTCTACGGTCACATTGCTGGCCCATGGTCAACCAGCATTGTTGTCCACCAAGATACCTAGGTCCTCCTTCTCCACAGAGCTCTTTTCTAGCAGGTCAGCCCCTAATCTGTACAGACTAATATGGTTATTCCTCCCCAGTTGTAGGACTCTATGTTTACCCTTCTTGAACCTCATAAGATTCCATTTTACCCAACTCTCCATCCTGTACAGGTCTTGCTGAATGGCAGCATAGCCTTCTAGCGTACCAACCACTCCTCCTAGCTTTGTATCATCAGCAAACTTTCTGAGGGTGTGCTCTATCCGTTCATCCAGGTCATTGATGAAGATGTTAAAAAAGATCAGATCCACTACTTCCCCCTGGGGAACAATGCTAGCTACAGGTCTACAACTAGACTGTGTCACTAATTGCAACCCTCTGAACTCTATCAGTCAGCCAGTCCTCAATCCACCTAACTGGCCACTCATATATCCTATACTCCCTGAGCTTACTTACAAGGATGTTATGAGAGATGATGTCAGAGCCTTGCTGAAGTCAAGTTATACAACACCTACTGATCTTCTCTCATATACCCAACCAAGCATGACATCATAGAAGGCTGCCGGATTGGTCAAGCATTGTTTCATTTGGTGAATCCATGCTGACTACTCCTGATAACCTTATTTTCTTATACTTTTCTTTCACACTTCAGATGACATCCAGAAAAAGTTGTTCCCTCATCTTCCCAGGGGTGGAGGTGAGGCTGATTGCCCTGTAGTTTTCTGGGTTGTATTTGCCTTTTTTGAAGACTGGAGTGACACTGTCTTTCTTCCAGTCTTAAGGCACCTCTCCTACTCTCCTTGAAATTTAATATCCTACAACAACATGAAAACACAGACAGAAAATATAGAATATTTACGCAAATATACAAAATCACTTCTGCAACCAAGAGTATTTCCTTGTATCCACTTAAACTGTTAAATGGAACAGAATTAATAGCGTAGGAGTCTATACCTCTGATGTTACCTCTCAACCTCTTTTTCTTCAGGCTAGGCAATCCAAGTGACCTCAGCCACTCCTCATATGAAGTGCCTTCCAGCCCTTTTATCATCTTCGTTGCCCTCTTCCGGATGCTTTATTTATGGACAGTAGAACTGTTACAAAATATTCAAGGGGAGACTGCACTAATGCATTGGCAAAAATCACCTGTTTTGACCAGCTGGTTATGCTGTGTTTAATGCACCTTAAAATGTCTTTTGTCCTCTTAGATGTCAGGGCACACTACTGCATCATGTTTAGCCTGCTGACAAACCAGCACACCCAGACTCCTTTTTACTGAGCTGCTCTCCCTAACCTGTTTATCTCACAACAATTTGTCCAAAAGGATGACGATAGTATCAAAGGCCTCATTGAAACACAGAAAGATAACATCTGCCCCCTTCCCTTCATCTACCAAACGCATAACCTTAGAAGGAAATTAAAAAGGTAGGACTTTTCTCTGATGAGTCCTTGTTGACTATGCCTAAAAGTAGGTTAAGTGTCTTTCAGCATTTCCCAGGATAATTTTCCCAGAGACTGAGATTAGACTAACAGATCTGTAGTTTACTGGGTCTTCTTTCAAGCCATTTTGTGGACGGGTATAACATTGGCTAGCTTCTAGTCAGTAGGCACCTACACAGACTCCCATGATCATTGGTAAATTATTTAGAAAGGTCCACAAATTCCTTCAGCACTCTGAGGTGAATCCCATCAGATCCCATGGACTCATTAAGAGATGTAAGGACCAAAAAACGAGGACTTTTTTTTCCAATTAATAAATAACAATTTTATCTAAAATGCTCCTTAGGACCATTAAGCCCATTTAATAATCGATGGCTAGGAATTAGCCTGCTCTACTGCCATTATAAAATGAAAGTAAAAACGTCTTTGTAGTACATACAGAGGAGACAATACTCAGTGTAGTCTGAGTAATCTGACTTCTCAGGATTTCTGTTCACTTTATCATGCTGGACAGTGAAGTGCAAGAAAGTCAGAGATAGAAGTTAGCTGTGACTATCACAGACAAATAATGTCCTGAAATATTCTTAAGAATTCACTTCATTAGAAAACACACTTCAAGAATGTCACCTAAAAA
>JACDJE010000163.1:1765702-1779865 GCA_016647715.1 Pavo muticus
TGATAAAAGCTCTATCACTAAATAATGTCTGGGAATGTTCTATACATTTAATATGTTCTTCTAAGGTTTGTCTTGCTATCATACTTGTGTAACAAACTGCATCCACTTGTGATACCTAGTTCTTGAATGTGTATTTATGGATCTAATAACCAGTCCTGATTTTGACAGGTGACAATGAGATATTTTTACACAGCATAGTTTGTTATTCATTAGCTCAGAGGACAATGTTTTTTTTCTTCCATTATAATGAATCCATTCTTTGACATGTCTGACTATCTGATATAAGTTGCAAAATTTTTAGTGAAAATATGACTCCTTCATAACAAATCCACCACTGATAGCTTTGGCAAATAAATAAATGAATACAGCAGTGACATATCTCTCAGTATTATCTTCTAATGAGAGTGCAAAAATAGGACTGAAAAACTGAAGCATCATAAATATGCTTTGCCTATGCTTGTCATTGTCATTTTAGGTAACTACAAAGAAAACACAAGTTTCCCAGGAATAAATCATTATAATAGTCATATAAAAAGAGATTATTTTGATGATAATAAAAAGGTGAAATAGTAATTGTCAGAGAACTAAACTGAATAAGTACTGGAAAGGATTATTCACTGGCTATGTGTATATTTTCTAGGTGAGTGGATTCCTTTACTCATAGAGAGCATCATTTGCAAAAAGGAGACTTTTTAGGTGGAACTAAGGGAGAATTCTATAAACATGCCAGAGGCATATACTGGTGGCATGGCAGTAGAGGTTGAACCATCTTGCCATTACTCTGTTACATTCTGTTGCCATGCAACAGATGGCAGCAGAGTGGCATTCTGACAAAATGGTGTCTGATATGGAAGTGTGTATGAAGTAAAGGTGTGTCATTTAATTTCTCTGCGTGGAAAAAGAGGCACTCATTGACATTCTTCAATTGCTAAACGTTTATGGAGATCAAGCAGTGGCTGTTGGCACAGTGGAGCGGTGTGTGGTGTATTTCAGGGCATCAACCGCATATCTGGGCAACCTGTTCCAGTGCCTCAACACCCTCACTATAAAAGACTTTTTCCCTTTAGCTAACCTAAATCTACCTTCTTTGAGCTTGAAGCCGTTTCCCCTTGTACCATCACCACAGAACCTTTTTTCCTGTAATTCCCCTTTAGATACTGAAAGGCCGCTATCAGGCCACCTCACAGCTTTCTCTTCTGTAGGCTGAAGAGCCCCAGCTCTCTCAGCCTGTCCTTGTATGAGAGGTGTTCCATTCCGTGGATCATTTCTGTGGCCCTTCTCTGGAAGGTCTCCAACAGGTCTATGTCTCTCCTGTACTGAGGACTTCACATCTGGTTGCAGTACTCTGGATGAGGTCTCACCAGCACAGAGCAGAGCAGCAGGATCACCTCCCTTGTCCTGATGGCCATGCTTCTTTTGATGCAGGCCAGGATACGGTTGGCTTTCTGGGCTGCAAGGGCACATTTCTGGCTCATGTCCAGCTTCCTATCCACCAGTACCTCCAGGTCTTTTTCAGCAGATATGTGTTCAGCTCTTTCATCTCCTAGCTTGTAGTACCCCTGCAGCCCTTTAAGAGGCCTGTCGTAGGGCAGGCTGTCCCCCTGCAGCCTATGGCGCATCATGTAAATCATATCTCCATGTGCATCCCGCTAAGGAGCCAGCTGTGCAACAGTGGATGTGGCCTGAAGGAGGTACAGCCCATAGATATCCCTGCAGGAGCAGCCCAGGCCAGAGCTGCAGCCCTGGAGAACAGCCTGCAGTGGAGCGAGAAGGCTGGGGGAGATACTGCCTGTGGAGACCTGTGTGAAGCAGTGCTTGGAGGGTGGGCCTCATGGTATGGATCTGTGTTGGAGCAGTTCTTGGAGAGCTGCAGCCTGCAGAAAGCTCATGTGGGGTCAGTCGGGGAAGGAGAGCACCCCGTGGGAGGGATCTCATGTGGAGCAGAGACAGAGAGAGACCATGGAGGAGAGACAAAGATGAATCATTATGAGCTTATGGGCTGAACACAACCCATCATTTCTAGTTCCCCTGCACTGCCTGAGGAGAGAAGATTGAAAGGGGTTGATGAGGGGAAAATGTCTTTAATTTGTTTTTAGTTGTCAGTACTCTGAATTGTTAGTAATAAACAATACATTGCATTAATCTCTTATGCTGGATCTGCTTTGTCTGTGACAGTAAATGGTGAGTGATCTCTTTGTTCTTACATCAGATGATTTTTATCATATTTTCTCCCCTATTCTTTTAAGGAGGAGAACTAAGAGAGTGGTACAGTGTAGCTTAGCAGCCGCCACCACAATCACCTTGGTGTTCGCAAAGAATGAGTGAAGTTACTGATACCTGTATTTCTCTCTAAATTACTCCTGGTTTTGTATGGCTCCTCCAGTCCAGAGAATAACAACAGAAAACCTCAGGAAACTTCAGGAAACCTCCTCTGAAAAGAAGAGAAAGATTGTTGATTCATATTTCATATCTGCTTTCTGTTTGACTTAGGCACTTGCTATATGATGTTTTATAAGTCTTGTTTAATTAAAAGAATCTGCAAAACTCTGATTTTATTCACTGTTTGCAGCTATTATTAGCAAATATTCAGACAAATTCAAGACAATATAAAGGCCCAAAGCAACTTCGTAACTTCTTAGTCATTATGAAACTTTACAGCATAAATATGAGTCTATTTTTTTTGATGGTTTGATAGATGGTTTTATGAAGAAAAAATTAAAAAATACATTCTTGAAAGAAAAAAAGGAGCATTATTGTCTTCTTTCTTCCAAACATTCAAAATATTTTTTTCTGATGGATTTGTAAATAAAAGATTAGAAAAAATAGAGCTTAGTTCCTTCTTTTAAAACTAAGAATAGCAAATAAAATAGATGTAGCATAGTAAAATAGAAGATTCTTCAAGAGATCACTACCTCATGATTATTTTTTGAGATTTTTAACCCAAACTGGATGCATTAGTAAATAGACATCTTAGGGAGGCACTCCAGTATCCTGAGTTTCAAGGAAAGTTTTGGGAGATTTCTCCGGAATGGTACCTTGATGATTCTAGAGCTGGAGAAAACATTGCTTAAGGACTGTTTTGTAGATTTTGTGATCCCTCCCTGTCACATCATTTCATACCCTCTCTCCAGTGACTCCAATTATTCCTCAGCCACTCACAGGGCTGCCAGTTAGTCTCTCTCCTCTATCATTCTTAGAGCCCTCCTTATGAGTCCAGCCATGCTATTGGAAAAACAATTTTGCCAAATTATGTGAGGTTCTATCCCCTCTTATAGAGGCAGATCTGCAAACAGGACCCAATAGTCATAGAATCCAAACTGCTCTTATCAACAACAGTTCTTAATCTATCCTATTAGCATCTTATTCATATGTTTTAGCTTCGCCAGGAGAGTAGAACACCAGCTGGGCCTTCGTGCCCTTGACTATTGCCACCAGAGCCTTATAGTCACTTAGATACTGTTAGGTTTTCCTCAGCAGTATCATTAATGAGCCCATGAAATAAAAGTAGGGAGTAGCAGTCACAAGGATGAGCTCTGGCAGCCCCTAAACAACACCCTGGGTTTGAGTCCCCAACAGGCAGCACTCTCTTGCTTGTAGGTCAGGTCTTTACCAGAGTCGTCTTCTTTATCATGTGATCAGATATATACTTCTAGCAGGGGTCTGGACTGAATAGAGCAGGCAAGAAAAAAAGTGTTAGTTTGCAAACAGATCCTGAGAAACCGAGTAAATGCATGACAAAATATGGCTGAGTTGGTGGAGCACCCAAATATGTATTGCTGATGTAAGTACAGTAGTAGATAGAAGTGTTATTTACTAGAACATACACTACCTTGAGCATATAAATAATTCTAATAATTATAGGCTCTTTCCTTCATGATACTAAAAGCCAGTGAATGTAATGTCTAATTATGTGAAAAGCCTTAACTGTTATGTCTTGTGTTCTCCCTTAAATTCTCTGATTTTCAAGAAAAAGATACAATCAAGAGTAAAAAATCGTGCTACTTTCTTGATAACCTGCAGGTCTAATCTGGTAAACAAATATATATTAATTTATTTTTTTTTTCTCTCCTGCCAAATTCTAAGTCCTACTCTATAATTTGAATTTACATGGTTATGGTCTTAAATGGTAACATGCACAGCTCTACCTTTGCAACCAAATGGAGCTGTACTTCCTGAAGTGAAAAACATGCTCTTTAATCCCTATGTGCATGTGCATAGGTAAAAATATTTATAAATTTTCTGTTCTTTGCATCTGTTATGGCTGATACTTGTAAGATAGATAGCTCTTTGTTTGCTAAGGGTTCCTACAGTTTTTGCTTTACCTGAAACCACAGTCCTTTTTTTTGGAACTGATTATCATTTCTATGGCAACCAATTGTAATATCAAAATGAAGTATTCTGCCTTCAGATAGGGAATTGGCAGCAGGATGTGATTAATTCTTACAGTGCAAGGCTATTCCGAAAACTCTCTAGAAAAAAAGAATTGTCACATTCAATAGTGTTTTTTCCCCCCATAATTTCTCAATCAAATTCATTCAGGTTACTATTGAAATGGCTTTTCTGACTGCCAGCCCTTTAAATTAGGACTGGGATTTGGAAGATTATTTGTCTTCTATCTGACTCATGGATCATCAGTAATAAAGGTTTTTGCAGGACAAGTATTGCCTTCAGATTCACTTGTGCAACTCCATTACTTTCAGACAGATTGCATAAATAGTAACTGAAGGCAAAACACCAAAAATAGCGGAACCAAAAAAACAGTCCTGAAAACAGAACTTTTAGTTAACAATTGCACTGATTATACTCAGGCCAGAGAATTACGCAGGGCATTCTCCCAGACCTATATGCCTTTTTTCTCCTTAAAATTGATTACTTGTTTTTGCTCTTTCCTTTTGACAAGTTCAAACATACATAAATAACAGGTCCAAGTTACAGATTGTTTTCATGAAGTCAATTTTGAGAGTACATAATCAATAAAGGTGAAGTACTGTTTAAAAGCTATGGTTTGTATCTTTTTTTTCTTATTTAATATTTTTGAAAACAAGCTTCCTATTGTCATCTCTGCACTGTCTGTGCAGCTGCATGCTGCCACAATTGGGTTGCTAGAAACTTCAGTGATTCTTAATTCTGCTGAAGCTCTCCATTAAGTACAAGATGTTAGGGTCCTGAGGGCACTGACAGTTTGCTTCCCTTGCCCAGTCCGCTCCTCCATGGCTACTGCACCTGATCCAAGACGTGTTATCCTCTGGGGCCATCAACTCCTTCCCCGGTGGGGCTGCAGCAAGACTCGTCTCCTGCTCCACATAGCCTGGTCCTGCTCAGCTTGGCCTAATTGCAGGCCCATGTCCCAGCCTAGCCTCTTCCCAGTCTCATTACCATGATGTGCCTGATTCCTGGGCTGGGGCTGCCTTCGTGCCCAGCAAATTCCCTGCTCAGATAAGGAGTTTGGACTGGTTCTGGATGCCCTCCGCAGTCCAGGGTTCCATCCACAGAGTGCCTCCAGCTCACGCAATTGCTTTGACATGAATTAATGTCATTGTTGTACTTACACTGTGTCTATTTTGTTATTTTTTAATTAAAAATCAATTTTTTTTTGATTAGTGCAATTCTAATTCAGTAAGCATGCTGTTGATTTTACGTGCCTTGCCCAAAGTTGTCACTAATTTTTTAAAATTCTTGTGACAAAGGGAATACTAAAATATTTAAGGCAGCAGAACAATCCCTAGTACAAATGAAAAACTAGCCTAGATGGTTTTCATTTCCTTGAAAATGGCATTGGCCTGGCACTCTAATGCAGAGAGAGTTTATGCTTGGCCTACACTTACAGGCAATCCTACTAATCAACAGTAGGTGTTTTGCCTATTTTCTTTTGACAAAATATTGGATGTGCTTATGCACTCATTAGTCCTTGGAATTCAACGAAAACTCACCAAATGACCCAACATTCCCTAATCTTGATTAAAGTTTTTCTGCAAATTGTACATGCATTGAATCAAGTAAAAAGGGCTGTTTTTCTATCCATATTCCAAATGTACACCTCTAGCACAGTTATGTATGTATGAATTCTTCTTTGTTCTTTCTGGCTCAAAGCTTGCTTCCTGAAGATTCCTTATGATAAGACTCTAGGAGATGAGAGGTGGGTATTGCTGTATGGCAATCAACATCACTATCTGGACAATTTTACATTTGAAAGCATTTCTTTGGAGCTGTTTGCCTTCGGAAGGGAGTGCTCAGGACTGTTTACTGGACTGTTTACTGGTGGAAGATCTGTCCTGTGACCAGATAACTCCTGTCTGCTATGGGAGATTGTGGGGTGATACCATTGTATCCTGTGAAGACAAGATACAAGTTGGCACCTCCATACTCCCTCTTATCTGCTGGCAAGGCCTGGCTGCCATTGGAAATCAATATGTTGTATTTGGTGTTCGGATAGTCACCTTCATCGTCAACGGAACAACGCCCAATGATCCACCTCTACTGAAGACTGAACTACGAACCTCGCTGGACCCTTGGTGGTGACTATCTCCCTCTTGCTTCCTACAAAGACTCCTTGCTTCCATTTCCTATCTTTCCTATTGCCTGCCTTTCCTTCCCCATCAACCTAATTCGTAATAGTGTCAGTCCTCCCTTTCCCCATCTCCCTGACTAAGATTTGTAATAAACTGGTTGGACCAACATTTGAACCGTTGTTTCTTAATCTCACATCAGGTATACATACATTAAAAGAACCTCATCTCCCTCCTATAAATTGGAGCGAGACAATGTACTACATAACTTTTTATAGATATGTTGGGTTGTTTTTTTTAATTTTTATATTAAATTGCCTATACTACATAAAGAAGCATTTAGAATCATAGAATCATAGATTCATAGAATATCCTAAATTGAAAGGGACCCACAAAAATCATCGAGTTTGACTCCTGTCTTTACACAGGACTACAAAAAAATTAGATCATATGTCTGACAGTTTTGTCCAGACATTTCTTCCTTTTGTTCAGTGTGATACCTGCAAACACTACAGGACTGGGGCAGAGTGGCTGGTAGTCTGCATGGAAGAAATGGACCTGGGGGTGGGTGTTGGTTGATGCTTAGCTAAACATAAGCCAGCAGTGTACCCCGGTACCCGAGAAGGCCAATGGCATCCTGGCTTGCATCAAAAATAGTGTTGCTGGCAGGAGCAGGGAGGTGATTGTCCCCCTGTACTGAGCTCTGATGAGGCCACCTCAGCTGCTGTGTTCAGTTTTGGGCCCCTCACTACAAAAAGGAAATCAAGGCCCTGGAGCATGATCAGAGTAGGGCAATAAAGCCGGAGCACAAGTCTAATGAGGAGTGGCTGAGGGAACAGGGATTGTTTAGTATGGAGAAGAGGAGGTTCAAGAGAGACCTTATTGCCATCTACAACTGGCGGAAAAGCCAGAAACTGCCACTGGTTGTGGGAAGGTGGAGATCGACCTCTTTTTCCATGTAACCAGTGATAGGACTAGAGGGAATGGCCTCAGGTTGTACCAGGGGAGGTTCCGTTTGGATATTAGGAAAAAATTATTCTCTGAAAGAGTGATTTGGTTCTGGAACGGGCTGTCCAGGAAGTTAGGTAAGTCATCGTCAATGGAGGTGTTCAGAAAAAGTGTAGATGTGTTACTAAGGAACATGGTTTAGTGGGGAAATGTTGGTGATAGGTGCAGTTAGACTAGATGATCTTAGAGGTCTTTTCCAATCTTAATGATTCTGTGATTCAAATGTTGATGCCCTGCATGACATTCTCTAGCTTAAGACGAATAAACTATCATCCTTCTAATATAAATCTTTATGTATGACAGACCACTCTTGCATCCTCAGCGATTTTATATTTTCTTCTATTTTTATTCACTTGTATAAAAAATATTGAAATGCATTGAAAAAAATGTATTAAAGTAAAAAAAAACTTTCGGAAAAGAAAAAAAAATTGGAACGGTATCTTTCTTTCAGTATTTTCTTTCAATGTTGTAATATCATTTCTAATTATCTGTATATAATTATGAATTTACAATACATAACTAGTACTTCTTAGAACAGAAGTTTGTTTATATTTGCACAACTCTAATTCAAATCTTCTTATTTGCTGTGTTCTGAAAATAATTAGTTATAATATGAGGGAGTAAATCATGAATCAGCAAGACCAATGCAACAGAAAGTATCTGGTTATATAAGTATGGTTATCAGATAGTTGAGATAATCCTTCAAATGTGACTCATACGCAAATTAATAACTTCATGCATAGTATTAATGCTATCTTAGCAATCATAGTTTGGACATTGTGTGAAGAGAAATAAGGGACTTATACCGTCAGTTTTCATAGAATCATAGAATGGCCTGGGTTGAAAAGGACCTCAAAGATCATTGAGTTTCAAAACCCCTGCCATGGGCAGAGTCACCAACCACTGGACCAGGCTGCCCAGAGCCACGTCTAGCCTGGCCTTGAATGCCTCCAGGGATGGGGCATCCACAGCCTCCTTGGGCAAGGTGTTCCCGTCTGTCACCACCCTGTGAGTGAAAAACTTCCTCCTAATATCTAACCTAAACCTCCCCTGTCTCAGTTTAAAACCATTCCCCCTTGTCCTATCACTATCAACCCATGTAAACAGTTACTCCCCCTCCTGTTTATAGGCTCCCTTCAAGTACTGAAAGGCCACAATGAGCTCTCCACGGAGCCTTCTTTTCTCCAAGCTAAACAAGCCCAGTTCCCTCAACCTTTCTTCATAGGAGAGGTGCTCCAGCCCTCTGATCATCTTAGTGGCCCTCCTCTGGACACATTCCAAGAGCTCTGTGTCTTTCTTGTACTTGGGGCTCCAGGCCTGGACACAGTACTCCAGATGGGGCCTCGCAGGAGCCAAGTAGAGGGGGACAATCACCTCCCTCTCCCTGCTGGCCATTCCTCTTTTAATGCAGCCCAGGATATAGTTGGCCTTCTGGGCTGCAAGTGCTCACTGCTGCCTCATGTCCAGCTTCTCCTCCACCAGGACCTGTAAGTCCTCTACACTGGACTGCTCTCAAGGAATTCTTCCTCCATTCTATATGAATACCTGGAATTGCCCCAGCCCAAGTGCAACACCTTGCATTTGGCCTTGTTGAACCTCGTAAGGTTCATGTGGGCCCACTTCTCCAGCCTGTCCAGGTCCCTCTGGATGGCTTCCATTCCCTCCAATGTATCAATCGCATTGCTAAGCATGGTGTCATCTGCAAACTTTCTGGAGATGCACTCAATTCCATTGTATATGTCACTGACAAAGACACTGAAGAGCACCAGTCCCAAGACTGACCTCTGGAGGACACCGTTTGTGACCGGCCTCCACACAGAAATAGAACCGTTGATCACAACCCTTTGGCTGCGATGAGCCAACCAGTTCTTAATCCATTGCGCAGTCCAACTTTCAGATCCATACCTCTCCAATTTCGAGAGAAGGATGTGGTGAGAGACCACGTCAAAGGCTTTGCAGAAGTCCAGGCAGATGACATCCGTTGCCCTTCCGCTGTCCACCAATGCCATCACGCCATCATAGAAGGCCACCAGATTGGTCAGGCAAGATCTGTACTTGGTGAAGCCATTCTGGCTGTCTTGGATCACCTCTTTGTCTTGTATGTGCCTTAACATGGTAACCGGGAGGATCTGCTCCATGATCTTCCCAGGCACAATTTTTACAGTTTAACAGTATCATTTTTAACAGTTTAGCCACAACTTGTATCAATATTTTGCAAACAAAACAAAACAAAACAAAAAAATTCTAAATGTAAAACTATTAAGTACAATAGTAAAAGTGATTAGGATGAAATTCTCAAAGATACTCAACATTGGACTAGGTTTCAGGAAGAATAGGTTATCATGCTTGAAAGTTTACCCCATCAGCTTAGCAGAGCTTTTCTCATGAGAGAAGGCCTATTTACTTCTCTTAAAAGATAGGTCATGTATTTGTAATATATTCAAATAAGGAAGGAAGATGTAATGAGTGGTGTTAAACTTGGCATTTTGGGGCTTAGAGATTACCTTCCATGGGAATAAAATAGTGGGAAAACAATTTAGACTTCCAAAAGATACTCCCCCTTCATCTCTGACTGGCAAGCTTATTGAACTATATAATTTGTAAACGTTTATTTCAAAAGTAAAATTAGACACATGTACCTTTTGTTTTGGAAATAATCAAATGCTGTTATGCTAAGATATTTATTAACCTTGTAAAGTTATTTTATCATTGTAAGTAATTGAACTTATTTGCAAACAAAGCCTTTGTGTTTTCAACAATAACTAATGGTGTATAGCTCTGTTAGCACATAAAAGACACAGCCACATAAATCTTATGAAGTTAATAAACAGAGCTATCACTGAAAATGAAATAATGAGCAGAATTCTCTGTGAATACTTAAGAACTAACATGTGCAGATTCTGATAGTGCCAGGAATGTTCTCCTTCCTCTCCATCCTTTAATTTCTCTATAGTGATAAACTACAATGAGTCTCTTCACTCATGTAAGAGATACAGTCACAATAACTTTCTGAGAACCTTGCCACTAAATTACTGACACAAATTCTAGCACTGTTTAGGCAATAACAGCTGAAGTGGATCTATGGCCAGAGCCATTGTGGAACTTTTAGTTCCTCTTATGTTGATATTGTGGAATAGGATATCTCAAACTTTTATAATATGGCGACATGCTTGTTGCCTTAAATAGTAAAACACGTGGGTAGATTGGGGGACACACTGACTTATTTGTATGACAAGCGATCATCATTAAGAGAGTTTAAAATTAAGTGGGATTTTTTTTTCTTTAAAAAGAATGGTAAAAAAAAAGAGAGAAAAAGATAAATTTTTAAATGAGGCTTTTACTTTAACAATCACACTATTTCCTGATCCTTCAAGACAGACACTTTCCTATTCCCTTTTATTTTGTTTTAAGAAGAATATGTTGTTACGCAGTCACCTAGATGTCATTAACAGTTCAATTAAATAAATTCTGTTCAGTGGAAAACTGAGTTGAAATGGACTAACCTGTATTTTTATTTTTCCTGTTATTGGAGTAAACTCAAGCTTCCTTGAAAAAAGAGATATGCATAGCAAATCTAAAAAAAAATGAGCTGCATCTTACCTATTAATTATTGGAAAACGACATTCTAAGCCAGAATGATCCAAGCTTTCTAGCATTCCTAGTAAGTCTATTTTCTTATTGGTAAGGCTATATATTTGTAAGCAAGAAGAAAAAGCAATAACTAATTCTTCTTCAGTTATAGCTGTGCAATAGATGAGTGGTACACTGTCTTGAGGTGGATTTTGTTTTAGGAGTAAAAAACAACCTAGGCAACAAGAAGAAATGCTACTTTAGGTTACAATACAGAAGAGGTTAAGAATATAGTGCACGTCTCATAACAGGTAATGCTGGAAAAGAGTTCAAACCATACCTAATGGACAAGGCTGTGAAATTCTGAATTAGACCCTGTATTTGTAAAAATCCTGGGTGGGTCTACTTCCTTCAGCTGATGCATTTTTTTTTCTATTCTTATTAAAAAGCTTAAGTGAAGAAATATTTTGTTGTCTCATTACTTTCTAGATTTATTCATTCATCAGTTGCAATCTATTCCTTTGTTTCTTACTCCCTTTATGGGATTTATCAATATCCAGTTTGATTTAAAATGAGTTAGTTTTTTTATCTTTCACTTTTTGTTAACCCTATGACACATTTAATATACCAAACTGACCTAAACTGTTGTGCTATACACAGCACATATTCTTTTCTCTTCAAACCAGACAGTGTAACAATTGTTTATGAATGCACAGCTTTTTTCTTTCTTTCTTTTTTGCTATGAGGAAGAAATAACACAGAGAAAATGGTTATGTATTTTGAAGTATCTAATATATTAAAAATATCCTAGTTTTTCTATCAGTTTAATACATTGCGGAAATAAAGTAATGAGAAAAAATCATTACTAGGTTCTGGCAGCATCTTACAATGTATTTCTGTTCATGGGTAGAAGTAGTAAATCCCACTCGGATGAGGAAGTTTCTTTTTTTTTTCTAATTCATTGCCCTGCACCATAACTTCTTCAAACATGCTGTTATTGTCTTCTCCTCCCCTTCACTCCTTCATGCACTGATTATGCAGTGCTACCATACTTCCCCTACATTATACAGCTAATTAATCTGACACATGGGTGGCAAGTCATGAGAGATATAAAAGTGTTGTTTTTTTTAAGGGGATGAACATCTAGTTGAAGTATTAGCAAAATACATTCACAGATAGAAACACATATCACCTCTGATTCTGACAAATATCATCATGATTCATCAAGATTCATCATATTAACATGAAGTACATTTTCAGTCTAGACAGCATCATGCTTATAGGTTTACCAAATGGAGTTTTTAATCAGCATTTAAATGTTTTAAATGCCAGAGCACTGTGGGAGATTAGAGAGATACAAGAGAAATACATGATGTTATTAAAAAAAAGATACAAAAATAAGACTTAAAAGAAATTCATAAAAATTGTCCAATGGCCAGATTCTAATGCTGCAGGATCTCTCTCTTTCTGAAAGAAGTGGAAGATCATTAAGATTATTTTGGGAATTGATTCTCTGTTCCCAAGAACTTCTTTGGGACCACATCAAGAATTTTAAAAATTAAAGGTGTGATAAATAAATACAGAAAGGTATCTGAAACAGATGCAGGAAACCGTAAGGGTAAAAATAGTAAAATGAGATCAGAGAAAGAATGTCAATTGATAGAATGTTTTAATCCAGGGAGAGCAGCACAATCACGTCCAAAGACACTTTATTTATAATTTACTCTATTTTCTGATGGCAACTCTAATATAATCAAGAAACAAACAAACAACAAAGCAAAACAAAAACAAAAAACAAGTTAACCTCCAAGTTAGATATCTCTAAGTTAGTGAACTTTGTGTTTTTAAAAGTAGATTCATTAAGTCATTAACGGTATACTACAGGCTGCATGGTCAAGGGGAGACTGTTGACAAGGCCTTTTTGCTTCAGCTGCGGGAGACATCGTGCTCACAGGCTCTCATCCTGGTGGGAGATTTCAGCCATCCGGATATCTGTTGGAAAGACCACACAGCGAGCTGCAAGAAATCCAGGAGGCTCCTGGAATCCTGATAACTTTCTGGTTCAGGTTTTGGACAGACAGACCAGAGGTGAAGCATTGCTGGACCTGCTGCTCACCAATGCAGAGGAGACCATTAAATGCATTAAGGTTGGAGGCAGCCTGGGCTGCAGTGACCGTGCCCTGGTTGAGTTTGTGATCTTGAAGAATGTGGGCCTGGCAAAGAGTGGGGTCAGGACCCTGAACTTTGGAAGAGCAAACTTTAAGCTGTTCAAGGAATTGTTGGCAAAGATCTCCTGAGATGCTGTCCTTAAAGACAAAGTTGTTGAGGAAAGATGGCTACTCTTCAAGGATGCCTTTCTGAGAGCATAAGAGCTCTCTGTCCCTCTGAATAAGAAAGCAGGCAGAGGAGGTAGGAAACTGGCATGGATCAGAAAGGACCTGCTGGGCAAAATGAGGGCAAAGAAAGGTGCATACAAGCTCTGGAAACAAAGGCATCTCACCTGGGAAGAATACAAGGATGCCGTCCAGACTTGCAGACGTGGGATCAGGAAAGCCAAAGAGCAGGCAGAACTGAACTTGGCAAGGAATGTGAAAAACAATACAAAGACATTCCACAGGCACATTGGCCAGAAGAGACAAGCGAGTGTACCTTCTTTGGTAAATGTAAAAGGAGAACTGGCTTCAACGGATGAGAAGGCTGAGGTACTGAATGAGTTCTTTGCCTTGATCTTCACTGGCAGCCAGGATTCTAATATTTCTCACATCCCTGAGCCCTGCATCCCTAAACCTCAAGGTGGGGACTAGGGGAGTAAATTCCTCCCCACTGTAAGGGCAGAGCAAGTCCGAGACCGCCTCATGAGATTGAATGCGTACAAGTCTATGAGGCCAGATGGCATGCATCCCAGGGTTCTGAAGGAGCTGGCTGAGGTGGTTGCCAAGCCGCTCTCCATCATATTTGAAAAGTCATGGCTGACAGGTGAGGTCCTGGATGACCGGAGGAAGGGTCGCATCACTCCCTGTCACGGGTTATCTCTGGATACAAGTCCGTGACAGGGGGGCACAGGCCCCGGAGAAAAAAA
>JACDJE010000152.1:0-46678 GCA_016647715.1 Pavo muticus
CCGGGGCCTGTGCCCCCCTGTCACGGACTTGTATCCAGAGATAACCCGTGACACAAACATAAAAAAACATTGCCAGTAATAGAAAAGATTTTTCTTCACAACTACTATTCCATATATAAATAATTCCAGTGCGCAAAAGCCCATCAAGCCAAAAGCTGTTAGGTAGTAATTCACCACGAGGCAAGAAAGAAACAGCCACTAACTCCTCTCTGACCTCTCTCTGCCCCCTGAAATTCAGTAAGTAAAGCTCTAAACCTGCCAAGGAGTTGCAAAGAAAGATTTCCCATATGGAGTGGGTGGATGGATGGATGGACCTACCTTTTCTAAGCACAATGATCTCTCAAAACTTTTTTCTTCACAACAAAATTGTTCTCAAACTGGATCCCTATTTTCCTTCTTTTTCTGTAACCAATACACACACAATCCCAATCTTACCTGAGAGCAACTATATGGATATTATCTTCTTCATATTTCCTTACTATCCATCAGTCTTGTTTACTTAATTATATTTAGATCTTGATACATTTAAGAGGGACAACCCTTTCTTACATTTTCTTAGTGGCTCTTAGCAGTTAGACACAGCTCCCTGCCAATAAGGCACATTTATTTCTTTATTTTTCCTAACATCCTGAATTAACAAGTATCTCAACATTCAACAAGCAGCAGCGCTGTAGGTGGCTCGGTTCATCTTGGCTGAATTATTGACATGACAGCTGCTTTCTGAATCACTTGTCACAAGCAATCTCCAGCACCTACAACTTTCTGCTCCTGCTCTTACTTTCTCTCCCTGTTCTTGCACCACTCCTCATTGTCCTTGAAGGGAAATTCTTCCCTTTTAAAATCCCTATTAGGAGGGAATCTAATACTTGCATCTCCTAACTTGCCCCACACAGGTACTGGCCTTACTCTCTTGGTTTTAAATTAAAAGCTGTGCGATCTTTTATGCAACAGATAGAAATATGATATATGACTGCACCACTCACAGCAGATCAGAAATGTGATCTCAAAGATGGACAGACAGATCCTGTCCCTCGTTTAAAAAGGAAATAAAATAAACACGAGAAAAATATTATCATCTCTCTCTGAGTAGTGAATGGGTAGGAAAAAAAGAAAGCTTTTAAAATAAAAATAATAATACAAAAACAAAACAAAACCAGCTGACAAACAAGCAAACAAAAAATCCCACTGTCTCATAGTTTTTTGAAGCATAGAAATGAAGACTTCTTTTTCAAAAATGATGTGCATACAGCAGCTGCTATTGTGACCCCATGAGGACATTTTCCAATTATGTAAGAACTCAGCACTATAAGCTCTTGAAAATCTGATTTTAATGATAGGTAGTAAGCTATTTTGATAATTTCTCTCCTCTCCCACCATCCGCCAAATCTGCTCCCCAAAGGATTATTTAGTTGTGAAGTCTATTGCAGATCTGGAAATTAATGCAATGCATTTTCGGTTCCACTCAAGTGCTTAATACTGCAATTTATTAGTTTCACATATGGAAAGTGTATATAGGGGGATGTTTGCTTTTGGTTGTTTTTTTGTTTGTTTGTTTTTAATATTTATAGCAAATAAATATCTTCTACCTGACATCAATATGTGCCATAATTGCCAGTCACCCATGGTTTGGAGACATCACATCAGAAAACCATAGTACTCTTATGTGTAACAACTCAGATTTCTATTAGATAAAGAGGAAATAATAGCTTCTGATCTCAGATTATAGATGTGATGTTACTGATGGAAGAATATTCTGTTTAATAGAATGACCTGTGTTACCTTTTGTTAAGGAAGTGTCAATTGTGAAAGGCTTCATTAAAAAGAGATAATGAGTGAGCAAGACAGAAAAGCCCTTTAAGAAAGTTGGGCTGACAGGTTTTCTCTGAGGGAAGTAACAGTTCTTTTCACACTGCTGTGAGAATGGAATTATATTTGACATTTATTCCAACTCAAGCCTAGCTAAAAGTTACATAGTCAATCAACATTCATTAGAGTCAAGAGTTAAGATTTATTAAAGTGTTTTTCTCTTCTGTATTTCACTCCTCCTTCAGTAACTTTTCAGTTCAGTAGCTGTAGAACATAGCCAACTTTTTACTGAGTTCTCTGCACTGGATATTATTTTTTAGAATATTTTACGATTGTGTCATGAAACTTGAAAGATAACTGTAACTGAGAGGCTGATATCACTGTTGATACCCAGCTGACATAGATGTGCACCACCACCCTTTCCTGGGTCCTGTTCAAGCCTTTGCAACAGTAACCTACTGCTATCAGCTATTTGCCATCAGGGCTTTAAAGTGAGAGTTCGAAAGGTATAGCACTTGAGATTCCTATACCTCCTACCTAGTTTCAACCTCTTAATAAAATTTTGATAAGTTATCACTTGTACAGCAGGTTGTGAATTTACAGATTAAACAACAGAATCAACTCAGAATTGCTCAAACCATGACACTGTTGATTTTGGTGCAATGAACTTGGGTTGTAATACAACAGTATCAAGCAATATTCCCGTTCAAATGCAGTGCATGCCTGCAGAAATTGAGTAACTGAAGAAACTGAAGGATGAAGCCCTTTATCTTTCCTTCTGTCATACATCAAAGACAATGAAGTCCTGTGAGAAATCTTAAAATGCTTTCCTGTGTGCCTTATTATTAACAATGGGTACTACACAGTGCTTAAATATATTTATTTTGATACTTCCAGTTGTTGAAGGGATTGATCTAAAATGCAGACTGCAACCTGTACAAATACAACTTATTTATGCATTAAATTATTGACACCTATCAATTTTTAGAAGTACTCATTTACCATAAAAATAGAGGAATTTCTGCATTTTTGCTAACTACAAAGAACTCCAGATTCATATTTTTTATGACTAGAAAGAGCCACGGCCTATTTTATGAGTGTAGCATTGCTGAAACTGCATGTGATAGTACTGCTGATTTCTAACATCACTTCTACATTAGTATAATTTATCTGGCTTGCTGGACTTTCCACAGATCTCTACTAATCATATATTGAGAACTATGCTTTTATATATAATACTACATATATTGAAAACTACGCTTTTCTTACATAAAAGCAGTATCATGTAGAGTTAGATATTAAAATGATGAAAGTTTGTTTCCTAGATCAGAGTCCAGTGAATAAGTTTTGCTGTTTTTGTAAAATTTCAGTTCATCTTGTGGGCACAAGAGACTCAAAGATCAAGAGGGGCTAGTAGAGCCATACTAACACCATTGTATCTGGTATCATAGCAAATGAACCCCCTACGAGGGAATGTAAGAATAGCTTACGCCTTATCAGGAAATACTGGGACACCATTAGTATCCAAGTAACCTCAATGCATCTCAACATTAATGGAAACATATTTCAACTGCAGAAAGGTCTACAGCTGTCAAGGAAGAGCACTACCTACAATAGGAATTGCAGACGTAGCCATGGCAAATAAATGATGCTGCTGAAGTATGCTATATATTTTTTTGCCTGGGGCATATTTCCAAGCAATTTCTCAATGCCATTAAAGACATCAACAGATCAAAATGGCTGGTTTGTATCACCCAGACCTCAACTTCCCATTCCCATTAAATCAAACAAACAAGAATATTCCACTTTACATAGCTCCTTTCTTCAATCTGTATTTCAGATAAAGACCCCTGCACAATCATCCCA
Organism: Pavo muticus; assembly: GCA_016647715.1. Taxonomy (NCBI): domain Eukaryota; kingdom Metazoa; phylum Chordata; class Aves; order Galliformes; family Phasianidae; genus Pavo; species Pavo muticus. The sequence goes on from JACDJE010000152.1 coordinate 3,673, forward strand.
AAATATTCTCTCTGTCTTTAGGAGATCATCTGATTAAAATTTATGCAGTAGTATGACAGCAGATACGTATGACTGTGAGTTTGTTATCTGAATTGTTCACTGAATATTATACCTTGGTGGAAATCCAAAGATATTCCATTAATTATAAAGGGAGTGATTTTGGAATTAAACTAGCATGAGAGTACAACTGGTCCTTAAATGACAGTTATTTGCAATAGGGAAGCTGTTCTAGGTAATCAATCTGAACACTTGCTTTTGTAATCAGCCTATGTAATCAGGCAGATTACATGATTACTATGAAATACAGTACAGATACATTCTGAGAGAAGAATTCATTGCCATTTCTCATTTTTAATCACTGTTGCAGAGAAAAAAATACTGAAGAAATAAAAACAAGATTCCATCTCAGCAGATATTCATAAAAGGAGGGTGTAAGTTTGACCGAAGCATGTCTTTGAAATAAATATAAAACCTTTACACATAACATGTCCAAAAATATCCAGAGAAAAATTCACTACCCTCTGGTACAAAGCAGGAATAAGGAGAATCAACAAACGTGTCTGATTGTTTGCAACTCAAATAAAACCATTACGAACATTTTCAATATAAGAAACCTCTACATTGAACCTAGTACATTATATGCAATTGAAACCTTTTTAGTATTAGAATAATGCTACTATCTTGAAAGTATTGTGTATACCTCTTAGTTTATAATTTGAGTACACAGTATAGACTCAGATCTTTGAAATGATAAAATTCTTGTAGCATTTGGAAAATATCTTCATGCTCGGGACAAATTATTTTTCTGAGAAAATTAAGCAAAACACAATTCCTAGAGCTTGTTGATTTGTTTCAGACAAAAGTTTTGCTGTAAGAAAGGGTTATTTAAAGTCGTTTTAAAAATACCTTCAGTTTTACAGAAAACATGATAGGGCTTTAGTTTTCTTGTTTTCATTTTGGTTACAGTATCCTGCATGGAAAATTTACTTTTCTGCACTGTTTCTGAAAGGGGAGGGAGAAGGAGAGAACAACAATAACAAAACAAAATAAAAACAAACAAACAAAATACCTACTACAAGTAAATCACCATTGTCCAAAGAACTGGCTGCCATTCTCCATAGGACAGATATATTTTCAGCACTTGAGGTCTTTGTTTCTGAAGCACACTTTTCCTGGGAGGAATCCCAAGAAAGTGAGACAATGGTCTATAGTGAAGGAGCAGTGAAACAAACTTTGAAGTCTGCCTGCACTGCTCACAATTAATCAGTTTTCCAATCATTAGAGTGTTTCTCTAATCATAAACTATCTAACTATATTATACAAATGGACATACAGTAAAGTCTGCTACTGAAATAGTAAGAGGAATGACCACTTTGTTAATGGCAGAATAAGTGTAATTATAAATGACCTAATTTTAAAAAAGCTGCATGTATAATTATGCATGCAAGTAGATGTTGATGTGTAACTGCATGTTTAAGAGCAACTACTGATCTAAACTTTAGTAAAGTCTTTGACTTCATCTCCCACAATGTTCTCCTGGAGAAGCTGGCAGCCCATGGCTTGGACAAGTGTACTCTCTCCTGGGTAAAAAGCTGGCTAGATGGCCAGGCCCAGAGAGTGCCAACTGGTCATGAGTGGTGTTCCTCACAGGTCTGTACTGAGGTTGTTTTTTTTTAATATCTTTATTGATGACCTGGACAAGGGGATTGAGCACACCCTTAGTAAATCTGCAGATGACACCAAGTTGGAACAAAGTATTGATCTGCCTGAGGGTAGGAAGGCCCTACAGAGGGATCTAGACAGGCTGGATCAATGGGCTGGGGCCAATTATGTGAGCTACAACGTTGATTCAAGCAATTATCCCTCTGTACTTGGCACTGGTGAAGCTATACCTCAAGTAGGGCATTCAGTTTTGGTCCCTTCACTACAAGAAAGACACTGAGGTGGTGGAGCATGTCCAGAGAAGGGCAACAAAGCTGTGTAAGGTCTGGAGCAAAAGCCTTACGCGGAGAGGCTGAGGGAACTGGGGTTGTTTAGTCTGTTGAAGAGAAGGCTCAGGGGAGACTTCATCATTCTCAACAACTCCCTGAAAGGAGGTTGTAGAGAGGTGGGGGTTGGTCTCCCAGGTGACTGGTAATAGATTGAGAGGTAATGACCTTAAGCTGCACCAAGAGAGGTTCAGGTTGGACATTAGGAAAAATCTATTTGCAGAAAGAGCCGTGAGATATTGGAACAGCTATTGGAACACCAAATACTATGTATTTTTATATATATTTCTTCCAAAAATAAGTCACTAAAGAGTATTATTGAAGGCATAATATAGTCTTCTGACTGCATACATGTTTGGGAAGAAAAAAAAAGAACAAAAATTGGAAACAGAATATAAAATTCAAAAATTAAGATTAAATTGCAATGTGCTAGAGATTTGCAGTTTCTGAAATGAAACACATTTCCCTTGACAGAAAAAAAACGATGTATATACATCAATGATAAATACAGCTACAGTGTATTTTCCTCAGTATTTACAACACAGTTATTTGATCTCCTCTACCAAAATCATTGCTAGGTTGATTACTGGCCCATGCAACGTGGCATGATGAAACTGCACATCTTGTCTTACTGCAAAAGAACACATCATACATCACCACTGCACTGGGTGGACTGAGCACAATGATATTTGTTTGGTCGGCCATGTTAGTAACTACTCGCATAGCTTGTGCATTACTATAGTTCTATAGTGTGCTGTGCTATTAGCAGCAGAATACCAGGAGAGGCCACATCTTGATAATACTACCTCAGTACTTATTTCCTCCATATTCTAAAAGAAAAAAAAGTCCTATTAGTTTTAGCAGAATTTGCTAGAAATCAAAATAAGTAAAAAAAGAAAGGAAGTCTGCAAATTATCATCTTGTCAGAGATTATGGAACCTCGTACGCAGCAAGGTACATTTCACGAAGCTCAAGTTTGAGTGGACTCATGTCTTCCTTTGATTCTGCTTGAGCGCTCTTCTCCTAGGGTATTTCTACAAGGAGGAAGACATTTCTGCCCTCTGCTTGTATTTAGTTTCTTATCATGCTCTTGCTGGAAAACAAGAGGTTTAGGCATAGGACACTGAATCTTTTGTGAGCATTATTTGTTTAAACGAATTTCAGCTCTACTTTTGTTTTAAGTCACAAGAAGCCTTAAGTTGCAAGTCTCCAGTAATCCAGTTAAACACTGAAAAAGTGCTACAAAAGCATTAAATGAAATCATTAGTATTTCCTGGAGGCTGCAACAGCTCAGATCACTCTTAACTGGCCCCGCTGACTGCCACACAGGACTGCATTATATATCCCTAAAGGCAGATGTGTCCAATTGTCTTTATCCACAGCCAAACATGTTTATTTATTACAGCACTTCAATGTGTTCTGTAAGCTTTTCTGTTCAATTCTCAGGCATTTATGATATAAGAGGCAGGATTAAAAGAATGTTTCCCAACATCTTTGGTTATCTTTAAATTTTTCAACAAAGATGTGTATGGAGACAGAAGCTACCCCATGGCTGTAGTCACACAGACGATAAGTGATCTTCCTTGGCTGTAAAGCATACCTTTCAGCTGTCCCTGATTTTTACCTCAAAAGTTCACTATCCTTCTTAATCTCAGTTGCACTTTACTGAAAAAGTGAGGCAAAGAAATGTCAGATAATAAAACAAGGGAATGCCCCTTTAACAATAATTTTCTGTTTAAAAAAACGACAACAAAAAGAAAAGACTTCATGGCTTAGTGCAGAGCTTACCAGTACCTGCTTCCAAGGAAAAGCAGATTAGAATACTGTTTAAACAATTTACTTGTTGTATTGTGCTGCAGGCTCTTAAGCTAAACTCTACATGGAAACATGAAATTGAGCAGGAAGCCAAACATCTTTAAAGGTATATAAATTTTCACTTACTATTGTCACTTTAATGAGCCCATAGAGACTGCTCTAAAAGCCCATTAATTGGTTTCACTATTCCAAACATGACACAGCCATGTAAAAGCACAGGTTTCCTTTGAATGGTCTCAAAGTCCAGCCCTCATATCCAATCTTGCAGGTCTCCTACCTCAAGGGGAATTCTTCATATTCAAAAGGTGGCATATCATGGTTGGGAAACCAAACACAATGGAGATGTATTTATTTAATTTTTGCAATAAACTATCTTTCACAAGAGCTTATCTTAACAGTATCTCGTTCATTGGACGTGAAAATAATCTAGTCTTTGGACGTGAAAATAATCAAATCTTCTGCTTGTCAAAGCAGTAAGCCAAAATCTATATCCCAGCATCCCTGGTTAGTCTAGATGAAAACAACAGAGGAAATATTCCCCGAAAATTGAATATTTGTCTAGAATCCTTAATATGTAGCATAGACAAGCAATATTTTAACCGTATGTTTGCTCAAACTCAGCCTCCAGTTCTCACTCTCACCCCTCTCTCCCCCCTAACCCCATTTAAAAAGTTTGTATTTGTTAAACAATAGGGGGACAAGAATTCTCATGGTACAAGGAGCATGAAATAGTTATTGTCTTGGAGACTGCCACTCACAACATTTTTTATGGCCTATCTCAGATAAGACAGACTTATTGGACACAGAAATGTGAAGAATAAATAACCTCTGGACATTGCTATGCGTTCCAGAACCATATGACATGGTCTTGGTGGCACAGACATGTAGCTTGCTTCATCTTTCACTTGCTTTCTCTCCATCTATGCCTGGACTATAGCTGCTTCTAAATTCAGCATATTCACTTGGTAGGGAATTACCTTACATTTTCTATGCATGGCACAAACATTATCTTATTAACCTTCATAACAACCATTGGAGATACAGCTTTTGCATTCTGAAACCTATGTAAAACCCAGGGGAGGATATGAGAAGATTCAGCTTGGAATTAGGCTCTCATGTAACAGACAAGAAAAGCAAAATATAAGATTCTGTTTAACTTAAGACCATACAGAAAGCCAAGCTTCAGTCAAGGTCAGTTCCATTCTTTCAATTATTTACGGGTGCTCCAACTCCTCTGGCTGTTTAAAACATTCCTGTTACTTCTGGTTTTGCTTCAAAATGACACAGTGTGTTACATCAAATCTCACAGAAAGGACAAGAAGTTCAAGGCTACTTGTGGCTTCATCAACTCATTTTATTTTTAATGTTTTAAAATAATGCTTATGCTCTGAAAATGAAGGTTTTATCAAAATCATTACTGAATGCATTAGAGCACTTCATTTCATTCAAGTACTTTTTGCCCTATTTGTAAAGTTCATCATCATTAGAGATTACAGTAAGCAAACATTTATTTATTTAAATCTAATAATGCCTTTTTCACTATCACAGATTACTGTAAGTCATTTATTCACCTTTAAAAATTCTCAATGCAATTTATTAAAATGAGCAATAAAAAAAAGGCGATTCAACATTCCATCTACCGTGTTTATTAAATAAAGGTATTGAAACAAAAAAAGAACCTAATATTTAAATAAATTAAGTTCTAATATATGGGCCTTCTTTCACTTTTTCCATTTTTTCTTTAAAACGTCACTAAATTTACAACCAGATCAAATCCTTATCTTAAAAGACATATTGATTCTGCATGGTAAGACATATCACTTTGTGCCCTTTAATTCTTTAGGTTCAATATAAAAATTTAACATTAATTTGTCAAATGACAAAATAACTGCCACAAACCCCACAAAATCATGTTATACAAAAGAAATCAGACCATTATGAAATGAACTGTTGTAATTCTGTTTCCTATAAATGTTAGTAGATAAAAAAAATAAAAACCTTGATGAGCACGCATTATGAGACTGAATGTGTACACAAGTCTATGGGGCCTGATGATATGCATACCAGGGTCCTGAATGAACTGGAGGATGTAGTTGCCAGCCTGCACCATATTCAAAAAGTCACTGATGTCAGATGGAGTCCCTGGTGACCGGAAAAAGGGAAACATCACTCCTGTATTTTTAAGAAAGAGTGAAAGGAAGATCCAAAGAACCTTCTCGTTCTTGAAAGGAGCTTATAAAGAGGAGGGGGACTGACTTTTTACATGGTCTGATACAGATAGGAGAAGGGGAAATGATTTAAAACTAAATGAGAGGAGATTTAGATTAGCTATTAGGAGGAATTCTTTTACTCAGAGGGTGGTGAGGCACTTGAACAGGTTGTCCAGAAAAGTTGTGGATGCTCCGTGCTTGAAGACGTTCAAGGCCAGGTTGGACGGGGCTTCAGGGAGCCAGATCCAGTGGGTGGCAACCCTACTCATAGCAGAGGGGTTGGAACCAGATGATCTTTAAGGTCCTGTCCAATCCAAGCCGTTCTATGATTCTAGTAAACTAAGCAGCACTGCACACAGTTACTTCCCTAATATTGTGTTCAGAATTCACAAACCAAACTGGCTTGACTGAGATAACCTGAGCCTGGGTTCAAAATGAAAAAACTCTCTTGAAAATATATATGGCCATCTGGTAGCTGAAAGCGTTTAAAATGTTCTAGCAGAACTCTGCATCAGAGAAGAACAGATGCCTGCAGTATATATTAGACATGTCACCTAGAGTTTATGTGCCAAAAAATCAATTATGTAGAACAAACTTTCAACGTGAGTCCAGACTTGAAAAATACAAACATTTTGAGGAAAATAAAACACCTTTGCAAGAAGAATAAAAGAAAGGCTCAACTGCTTTTGCACGTCCTTTTCACTATTATCTGTTATTTTTTCAGTGGTTATTATTTCTGGAAATTCTTAATTTTATCTCAGTAGACAATTGTACAACAGGTAACTTGCTCTGATGGGAAAACACTGCTGTAAAAATCCTTCTGCATTTCTGATTCATGGGGAAAGAACGTGCATATCAGAAAAAGAATACAGAGCTGAATGTAAATGTGTCATAAAAGACAAGTTGCTCTTATTGAAAAACTTATTTTGCCATCTACAAGTTAAACACTGCATCACAAACAGATAAAGGGAAGTTCCAACACTGAGCATCCAGTAAAACAAATATGATCAGTACATGAATAAATATACTGGTGCTTCTTTCTCCCTGCAGATACTGGTTTAGGATTTTATTCTTACAACCAGTCCAACAACTTATTCAAGACAATATAACAAGAATTGGACAGATTGAATGACCTTGACCAACAGCACAAGATGCCATCTTGGGGCAAAGCCACAGTCACAATTTTAGACATCTCTGTTTTGACTTCAGACGGTGGATTCATGGAACCTCCTAGGTTTAATCATATACTTTATTCAATTGCTTGACTTTTCACATACATCCAAGCTTTTCAAGGACTGAACTAATTGGATGATATATTATTTTACAACTGAAGATAAATACTACATGAGTATTAGGAAGAATTTCAGATGGCAGATTTATTTTTTATATATTTTTTTAATGACAAAACTTCACTACAAGAAGTCTTTAGAACTTTTCATCCAAAACATTGTGCGCAACTTTCTTTTACCGTTCAGTTCTTTTTTTCAATATGCTACTCACTTGAGAGTCATCTGTTACAGAAATGCAAACTGTGAAGCTTCAAGAAATTCAATAATACTTTTGTGTCACGTTGGCCAAATTATGATGAGAAGTATGTAAGACAGTAATAATGAGGTTGAAATAATAGGTTAAATGAGAAGCATTTATGTTGAACTGTCATTATGTAGAATATGGCTCATCTTTAAGTAGCGTAACTTATACAAAATAAGATACCATGTTAATGGCAAAACAATTTGATTTCCTAAGGAAAAGAAAAATGTGAAAGATTACTATTTTCTGACACACAATCACTATTTCTGATGCTTTTGTCACAATGATGGGAAATGCAAAAATATCCTTTGGGGTTAATTTTTTCATCATCGTGTGCTTGAATATATTTAGATTCTGGGCTCCATTTTTACTTTGATGTTGAACTGCTACTTCTGTTCACATTACTGAGTTTTTCTCCTTATCTAATTTTAGTTGGAAATGCAAAATCATATACAAATTACAATGGGTGAGTTTAAGGCACAATATATGTGTTAAATAATTTAGATAATAAAAGTAATGTAAATTGTGGGCTTAATACTGGAAACAGACAAGACAGTAAATAAGCATGAGACATTAAAGCTACAGCCATCGGAAGAGCAAAGCAGAAGATGGATCAATGTTACTTTCAGTGAGAAGTAATGTTTTAAAATTAGTGCGAATATAAATTTCTAATTTGTACAGTTGGGATGAGGCAAGACAACTTCTTTTTAGAATAAATGCAACAGAGATTTAAATAAAAAGAGATCTGGAAATAGGAAGTGGAAAATACTGTATTTCATGATCCATCCCTAGAATAAAGGAATTTCATATTTTTATAGTCCAGAGTTCTCAACTGCACAATCCCTTTACCCATCTCATACACACACACGAATAGAAAAAAAAAAAAAAAAAAAGGAAAAAAAACCTGAAAATGTGCCATACCCAAAACAGAGAAGAAAGAAAGAGACAAAACAAACATCGACTTGGAGAAATCTCCTCAAGCAAGCCTTCATTAAAACAAAATGAATTCCAAGAAACCCACCTGTAAACTGGTCACATTCTGTGTACGTTCAGAGAATAAGACTAGAATGATGTGGAATTACAGATGATATCTGATGACTATGTTTGATTTATATGCTGCATAAGACTACAGAATATGAGAGGGAAACTCACCCACAAGTAAAAACTGACATTGTATTCACTGAGAATTACTTCTGAATACACAGACTGCATATTCCCTGTAACTGGATAGCAGTAATTATAAATCTGGCTGAATATTTATATTTCTATTTACCTGGTAAGAAAACAGAACAACAATATGCACTTTTCAGTAGTGTCTCATTACCTAACGGAGCAGTCTCGGATATGTAACACTAACATAGGCAAGTATGGTTTGCTGTTTAGAACTGTACCCCAGTGACCAGTCAACTCATACCTGAGTCTAATCCCCTGCTAGTGAACCACAATGAAGATGCAGCCTCTTCACTTTCCTGTTAGTTTTCAATGTAAAAGCAATTGTGTTAATACACATAACATCACAAAATGAAAGGAGAACAGCAAGGACTCTTCATGATTTGTAAAATGCTCTGATACCACAGAGAACTATTTAAGTGCACTATGTGTACTAGCTATGTCAGCAATGAAAAAGATATCACAAAATCATACTGGGTTATGGAGCAATTGTTTATGCTAATTCTTGGTGGAGACAGAATGAGGAAGCTGGCCTTTCTATACCCAGCAATAATGAGACTCAGTTTATGCTGTTCTTACATAAGGTACTTATGAAAGCAAAGAGATTCCCCATCCTATTTACTAGACATGTAGTAGAATAAATCTCCTCCCACATAGATTTGCCTCAATCATGGAAGCAATCAGAATTTTTAGACTTTGATGTGAAGATGAAGACCAAAGAGGAAAATCGCACTACAAATTGAAAAAAAAAAAAAAAAAAAAAAAAGAAAGCCTATTAGATTAGCAGTTAGAAAAATTTCTATAATCAACACAACAAGAACGATCAGTAACAATGTCCCAGATCACAAGTCAGCAAATGCTTTTCCAGAACACAACTCTTTCTGCTTGCGACAGTGCTTACAGACTCTGAATAAGCTATGGGGGCTGCTCCAAAAGTAATGCCTTCTATTTCATTAAGTTGGCTCAGGACATCAGAGGAGGTGGTATGGCAGTAAAGGTTAAACCTTCCTGCCAATGTTCCATTTACATTTTGCTGCCATGCAACAGAAGGCAACAGAGGGGCAGTCTGACAAAGTGGTGTCTGGCATGGAAGCGCATATGAAGCAAAGGCATATCACTGAATTCCTCCATGTAGAAAGAAACTGAACCCATTTTCTGAACATTTATGGAGACCAACCAGTGGATGTGAGAGCAGTGAGGTGGTACATTGTGTGTTGCTGCAGTGGTGACAGTGATGTGAAAGACAAAACACATTCTGGATGGCCATGCAGATTTTTCTGAGCGCAGCACGCAGTCTCTTGTTCATCGCTGGCGAAAACGCACAGCTAATAGAGGTCGCTACATTATAAAATATTGTTTTGTAGCTGAGAATTTGGTCTCTCAAACAGTGTTAATGTGCTCTTGGTATTTGTTGTAATTTCCATGGAAATAAATAGGAGGCATTACTTTTGGAACGATCTATGTATATTTCAAGTTAACCCACTAGTTTGTCTTTTTTCCCCCCAAAAAAATTACACACATAATGTTGTACTTTGAAAGCTGCAGCTAACTGAATCACTCCTTCATGTGTACATACTGCATGAAATTTAAGTGTGCTACAGAATAGTCTCTTGTAGCATCAGTACTTTCCCTAGTTAGACTTTACTTAATGAAACAAACTCATTAGCTCCTTCAAGCTCATAATCAAACTACTGCTCTTAACAGGTCATTTAAAAGCTCAAATTGCTCCTCAGCTGCAGAATAAAAATACCAAATCTCCATGAAGTCGCTATAATGGGCTGCTCAGTTACAATATATGTACAGTATTCAAAGAAAGACCAAGAAATATTGTACAATAACTAGTCAGTTCACTTAAATACAGCCACCACATTTGTTGAAAGATTGAGCTAAAGTCAGACTTGGTATATGAATAAGAAGTTTTCTCCAAAGGAGGTTTCCAACCAGAAATCAAAACAATATATGAAATAACAACAGCTAATATAAAAATCTTGCTCTTCATTGGCACCTTTCCACAGATATTCAGCCTTTTTGCCAAGGTATATTCCCTTTAGGTTATGTATCTAACAGTGATGGTCCCACAGCTGTCAGGGATCAAACCTGCAGGTTTTCTTGGCCTAACATCTGATCACTACCAGAGAAGAACAGATTTCTTCTCTTATGAAACCCTAACATATTTTTGAGATTCACATCTCTATATATTCATACACACACACAGTCTGCCAATGTTATTTACTGACACGCTACAGACATCAGTGCCACTTGAGCAATTTAATGAAACCAACAGCACAGTAAATTCATACCTGCTGCTTAAAAGTTGACTTATTGCATGCACCTAGATGATTTGAAGGCATCTACCTGCATCTACTACTGTACCTGCTAGTACTTGCATCTACTCCAATTTTAAAACATGCAAATAATCATATTATTAAATGTTCAATGTGAGAATCAAATTTGAAATCAGGTAAATACTGCTTGATTTGGAACTACAAAATGTATATTATTTTCTGCAGATGAATCTGAAATGTAATACTCAATTATCCCTACACATTAAAAATTTCAAATGGGAAATAACATTTGTTACAAGCATGCTAAGATTTACTTTTTCTTTTTCTTCTGTAGCACCCTGAGTGGAGTTGCCCTCACTGATTTTTCTTTAAAATCACTTGAAATACACACTTCTGTGCAAACCCAGGTAAGTTGAGCAGCCTTGAAATTTACAGAAACATTAAGTGAAAACTGTATATTGTTCTGAGACAAAAATGAGGACAAAGTCTTTAAACAAGAAATAAAATCACTGACCTTTGCTCAGATGTAATTGTTAAGCAATCAGTATGTTTTCTTACTTGTAAACTGTAATCTCCATATGCACACCATTTTTGCATACCATTCTTGGATATGCTTGCACATTACCCTGTGCTTTTGGGGTTGTTGTTGTTGTTGTTGTTTTTTTTTTCCAGTTAGCTGTGCATACAGAAATCAGTTTGATGAATACTACTGATTAATACTTCGCCAGCAAAATAAAAAGACAAGGGTAAATTTTAGGTGTTTTTTTTGTTGTTGTTGTTAGAGTTTAGCTGACTAGAGGAAACAATGGCATGATTTGATCTCTTGTTAAGAAATGTGAGGTAGTGTTTCTTTGCAGACAAATTATCAATAAAATTTTCATTACAATTTGGTTGAGTCAAAGCAAATACTGAGGAGGGATACACATGGGGTACCATTCTTCCCCTGCAAGGGCTGAAGAAAGAGGGAGTGATTACTATTGACAAGGCTAATCTTCCAGTCTTTTAATGTTAGGCATGCTCGGACAAGACAAATCCCACTCAGCATTCCTTGTCTACAAATTGGTCTTTTACATAAACATATCCTCTCGCCAATATATGCTATTGTAGCAGATTACCCAAAGATGGCAGTAGTCCAGCCACTTCTTTAACAGCCAACGTTCATGTCTTTTGTGTAAACATACGTACTTTTTCTAGCCATTACATAGAACTCTGGAGAATACATTTTAATAAGGGCAAGGAGAGCTTTGTGTCAAAACCTACTTGACAAGGGTCCTTGCCTTTGAAGTTATTCCCTATCACCCTAACAGCATATATCTGCAGTCTTTTTGTTGGTTTTTTTTTCCTTTTTTTTTTTTTTTTTTTCCTGCTGGATGTATGTTGTCCCCCCAAGGAAAATCTGAAAGTTTTGGGGAATAAAATTACTGTTAGACAAACCATACACATTTTTTTTTTACATACTGGTTTAGCTGTCCAAAAGCATTACTTCAACACTGCATCCACATTATCCACACAACGCAGTAACCCATGGCATGCCTTCCCTCTTTCTTTCAGCACAGCTTTTACATTTCTTTTCCATTTCACTTGAGTCTCTAGTAGAAGTAGGATATGGCATTAGCTCATTCACACAGTTTTTTGCATACAGATGCCACATTTACTGCTATTCACCTCCTTGTCCCCACAAAGGTCAGATTGATTTAGAAACACAGAATCATAGAATCAGAATCATTAAGATCAGCAAAAACCCCTAAGATCATCTAGTCCCACTGTCAATCCATCACCACCATGCCCACTAAAACATGTCCCTCAGTACCACATCTGCTCTTTTCTTGAATACCTACAGGGGTGGTGACTTAGTTCTTGAGGGGTGAGAACACCTGGCCAGGAAGACTATTTTAGATGAATTCAGAAACAGTTACTAATACCAGAAATCACAAGCCCAGTTCCTGCATATTTCTGTGGTTTCTAGTTGGATTACTCTGTTCTGTGCAAAGGGACACAATGGGGAACAAAAATAAAAAACAAGCAAACAAACTAAAGTTGCATCTACTTGCTATTAACTCTCTTTTTCTCTTTGAGACTGAACAGACTTACATGCTGCAGTATAAGCTAAGTTGCTACACAAAAATGTTGGTAGAATTCAGATTTTTAAAAAGTGACCTTCATCATGTCCTTCAAATATATTGCCAGCTATCTCTGCCAATGAGCATCTATCAGGTCTCATGAGGCTTCAATCACACTAGGAATAGGATATCTAGCTGTTCTGCATCCAACACTAAAATGATCTAAGCTTGGACTAAGAAATAAGCAACAAGTCATCCTATTTCATAGTAGATTTATTTAATAGACTCTGATCTCTAAGAAATAGATTTCCTTGTACAACAACAGAAAGAAAAAAATACCATAAACATTTCTGTGCCTCCAATACACATTCTGCATATTCTTGACTATTCCTACAAGGAAATACACAAACACATGTGCAAATTGTGATTACAATCTTCCAAAGTCTAAAACTGCCATCCTCTTATATGGCATCTTTTCTTTTTTGCTAAGGAAATTCCTCTCAACAAGCATCCCTGACTTCTCGCTGCAATCAGGTACAATTTTGCTAGTACTTCTTACTCACATTGTCTCAGAAAGAAACAGTGATGCACTTCTTACAGACAGATGGTATTCTGAAGGGCATAAAATCAAACTAGGCAATAAGACAAAGAAAATAGATAAAAGCGTGGCTAAGCTCAGTACACATTTTTTTTGGCTCAACTCTATCAGCTTTTCCTTCCACATCTGCACACGTTTCTTAGTAAATAAAGTCACTGGTTGATGAGAGTTAGAGAGCATTACATACAAATCCTGCAATATTCCTTTCTCACTCGATCCAGTTTGGGTCAAAATGGTAAAATAACACTCTAGTGTCTCACATGAAGACATTTCCAAAATGAAATCTGTGCCTTGCTCAACTTACAACACTGAGGATTTTACCTACACTTCACATCATGAAAGCAAAATCACTGAATCAATCTTCGCTTTCAAAAAGGAAATACAAAAACTCAAGATGATGACCAGTTTAACAGGGATACTAACAAAGAAATGAAACTGGAATAAGTAACTGAAATCAAAGATGCAATTATTAAACTTGATCTAAAGATACATTCCCTGTTGTCTTTGCAAAGTTTAGTCACAGCTTATGGGAAACAGCTGTAGCTTTAACTCTATGATGTTTCAGAGGAGTTTTCTCTCAATATATTCACGATGCCTGTTGCCTTTGTAGGACTAATGCAGAGATTACACTTTCTCATATCTGTTCTCAGATACCAATAAAATGTATCCTAGGAAGTCTATGAGGATTTGGTCTGGAACTCTTCACTCTGTGTCTCACTTAATTACAGACTGGTGAGGAGGTTAAACAAGGAGGAAGGGATAATGCACTGGTTGCTCATAAACCCCTGGCTGCTGCTTCCTTGTTCATCTGTTTTCCAGAATGATTTCTGCTGAATTTTGACATAACTTTTCCACGCTAACAAAACCAAAGAAAATCTTCACAAAATCAGAAGGGAAGGGACCTCAAAAGATCATCTGGTCCAAGCTTTTATAGAAAAGGGAGCTGAGGTGACATTACGTAGCACCCTGTCCAGTCTCATCTTAAAAATCTCCAGTGAAGTGGGCTCCAACACACCCCTGGGAGCTATTCTGCTGATGACTGATCTCACTGTAAAAATTCAAACACGTGGTGCGCTCTCCCAAACCAAGCACCACTGCTGCAGCAGGCACAGGTAGTGGGATCAGTCACCACCGCTCAGTGTCAGCTCTGTAGAGCACTTTGTTTACCAACATGACTAATTAACCTTTCAGCAAATGGATTGCTGTTGCCATAGGGACCCACCCCGGACATAAGGATGGTTTCATTATATAATGCACATGATGAGGAGCAGTTAGGCTTCCAGCGTGTGTGTTATCATGAAAGGGTGTTGAAGCAGCACTGAGAGTCATCGCTCTGGGGAGAGATTCCTTGGAAAGTCAGGACCAATCTAAAGAAATTAAGGCCACAAGAACTGCCAAGAAAGTCAGAAAGTCATGTCACACCAGTTCAAATCACCCTTCCTCCAGCTTCTCTCAAGTAAGCAGTGGCTGCAGAAGATAAAAGTTTCAGAGCAAGTGTAAAAAGTGCACTTTTCTGTATCTTCACATACGAAAGGAATCTAATTAAATCGTTCCCACAAATCTAGAATTTTTTTCTAAAAAAAGGAATCAGTGCTTTAATGCACACTGGGCATGGAAACTCTATACGACTATTTACTTTAAAAATGAATGCAGAAGATTTATCTGTCTGAGAAAACAAGAATCATAAAATCTAAACAGAACAGCTCCTTGCTATCTAATATTTAGTTTGCGCTCCACAATTTGCATTATAATCACCATCTACTTCCTCCTCAGAAATGATTTCTAAACACCGACATAATGAGATTTGCAGTGTACTGTGCTTTACAGTAAGACTTTCAAGTTTTACTGAAATTCATCCAGTAATATTTATTACTAGCATTCCAGGAAGCCTTTAATTCAATTAATCAACATTCATCAAATGAATAAATAAATACACTTTGAGTTGCATTATGTTTTCTTCCTAGAAAAAAGAAAAAAGTATATTCTCTGACTTTCAAAATTCAGTGCCCATTATCCCTTTAGATCCTAGTGGATTTCAGTATACATTTGAATGAATATCATTAAAAAAAAAAACACACTATAAACTTAAAAATGAATTCCTAACGTAAAACATTCCATAGCGATGTGAATGTACTATTTATGTGTGCTTGAATTTTACCCAAGACATCCTTGTCTGTCCATAGTTGGGAAGAAATCCAAAAAAGCACTCAGGTATCCCAAACACAACTGAGTTGAAATTTAGGCAGGACTCAAGGGTGAGATCTACAAAATCATTTTCATCATAACACCCTCTGTACCTAACAGTCCCAGGCATGATTTTGCACCCTTTCTTCCCCTTTTCTCAGTAAATGATTCATAGGTACTTCAGGCTTCAGTACTGTTAGTAAAATTCAGTTCCAAAGTGGCAATGCAGTGGGTTAAGAAATGCAAAAGTTTAGAATGAGCCATCAGGATTTCAAGGGTTAGTGGGACTTGCATGTTGATGGGAGGATGCAGGAAGAGTGCTGGGATCTGCACAGTTGCAGAGGACTGTGAATGAGGGAGCAGGGATCACAGCTTTCCAAGCTGCAGATGTCTCTTTCCTCTCTTCTCCACCCTCTTTTGGGATCTCGTTCTTTCCTCTTGTGTATTCTACTAGGATCGTACTCATTCCTCTCACTTCATGATGCTGCTGTCAGCCTGCAGCTGCTGCCGAGACACATTTGCATTACCCCTGCAGCCCCAGGCAACCGGCTCCAGCTTGAGCTGACTTAGACATTCCTGCATGGTTCACATGCTTGGACATCTGATTCTGTCCGTGCACTTTATAAAGAACAGGTGCTCGAAGATTGGCTTGTGGGCTCCATTCCATACTAGAGCAGTATATTTAAAAAATAACACCTTTCAAGATTTCAAAGATGATCTGCAGAAGTAAGTCCTATCCTAGGTCACAGGCAGGCATCACACAAAACATTTCCACGGAATGAAGGTAAAGATGCCTCACAGACCCTTCAGAGGATTCAGAGATCTAAGGCCCTTATTCAAAACCTGTTTAAATCAAGATAAATATTGCTTTTCTGCTCTTTTTGCTTTCCCTCTGCTAGGGATCTTCACTCATTCTCATAAGGCTGATCTGAGCTTCACAGAGATCAATAGGAAGACCTGTAGTGAAAACAGGTCAACTTGTCATAGGACAACTTGAGCTGTTTTATTTGCTACTGACCTCAAAAGCTGTGGGATAAGGTCTTTTTTTCTACATTTTTATCCCTCACAAAAAAAAAAAAAAAAAAAGAAAAAAAAGAAAGCAAAAAGAAGAGTTACAATTGCTTTCTGCACCAAAGTGAAACAAAGAAAACATTCTACAGCTTTCTTTACTCACAAATACATGACACTCCAAAACATAGCATTAATTTGGCATTTGAAAATAAATATATTAAATATATTAAAATGATGGAAATTGATAAAAAGCAGAATTCATTGTCTGATAATCCAGACTGTTGACTCACAAGAAGCAAACTGACATCTTACCTTTCTCTAAACTTCTTCAAGTCCACTCTGCTCAAAGGCCATTGGTTTCATACAGAAAGTTTTGAAGAGGGGCTTTTGCCTTGTCCAGCAAAGACACTGTTCATGCGCAAGAACTTTTACTGCAGAGAAGATATTTAAGCCTGGTCAGGCTGGATGCCCTGATCTAGCTGTAGGTGTCCCTGTTCACTGCAGGGCAGTTGGACAAGGTGACCTTTAACGGTCCCTTCTAGCATGAATGATTCTGTGAGTGTATGATTCTATGAATTCAGCTAGACAAGGCTCTCCATGTTGTGATTGAAGTCAACCCTGCTCTGAAGATTTCCATGGTTAGCATGACATATTCTGTGAAGATGCAGCTTAAGTGTGAAGTATTTACAAAATAGAATTCTAACTTGCTTTTGCTGCAGTAGCATTTGAAAAACAAAGTAATGTGATCAGTATTGGAATATATGGCCTTCATAGGTCTCTTCCAACTCAAAAGATTCTATCATTCTATGAAAGCGGTCCTGCCACATCTGTTACTAAAGAATATCCTTCACTTTTTGTTATTTTCATGCTTTCTTTAAGGACTGAGTATAAATGCAACCAATGACTGTCATAGTTGAGTTTTTAACAGTTGTAATATGTATCAGAGATAGCGCATGTACTCTACTACTAAATAACTTCTTCAGTTTAAGATCAAAACATGATAATTTTTTTGTTCGTTTGTTTGTTTCCTTCAAGGTAGTGTTGCAATGTTAATAAAAAAAAAAAAGGAGGCAGAGTAAATTTACTTCACCTATCCTGCACTACAGCACTGCTTGAAAGGCACTTAGCTGCATCGTGCAATAACTATTCTCCCTTTGAGCAATAACTCATTTTTTGATCATCAGTTATGTCCTCATGAAACAAAAGTACTGAAAAGCCACTGTAGCTCTGCTTAATCTTAAAGCATACAATTTGACTAGCATAACTTTCCGAATTGTAGCAGCTGCTAGGATTTGATGGGATCTATATATATTCTTACTTCTGGTTCATTTTTAATGAGACCATGCAATCAGGTACTTAAATGAAAGGATAAAGTGCCCAGGGAAAAATAGGCACTGAACTGTGAATTTTTCTGTGTAACCTTAGACAACTTTTCCTTGTGATTCATCCAATTTATTTGAAAAGGAAAAAAAAAATTGTAAAAAACAAATCATGTCTTGCAGAAAACTGGAGGTGGCATCTCAGCTGCACTCACCTTCCAACACCATGCTATTGTGGGGCTAAGCACATTATCAGGACTTTGGTTTTTTAAATTGAATGCTGCAAGAAGTGCAGCCTGAGAACTCAGCAGTTCCAAAATCACAATGTTTGTTTAAATTTATATTCTGAACAAAATAATCACTGTGAGAATTTCAAAGAGTGAAGACCATGGTGCGCCAGAAGCTGAGTACAAGTAAACATATTTCTAGTTTGTGATCTTGATGTAGAAAATACATTAACTTACCAGCAGAACACAAATAATATGGTACCAATGGACCACAGAATCATTTGAGTTGGAAGTTGGATCCTTAAAGGTCATAGAGCCCAACCCCCCTACACTGAACAGGGACACCTACAGCTCAATCTGGTGCTCAGAGCCCCATCCAGCCGACCTTGAATGTTTCTAGGAATGGGGCATCCACCACCTCTCTAGGCAGCCTGTGCCAGTGCCTCACCACCCTTACTGTAAAAACTTTTTCCTTATATCCACTAGGATATAGATTTCTTTATATCTTTTCTCTATCAGAGAATTTACTCATTTAACACTGCAGTACTTTTTTTGAAGCTGCATGTCTCCTTAAATGTTCCAAGCAAGGATTTGGGACATAACATGACCCATCATTTCCAAACCATGAGTTGAAAAGATGTCCTATTGCTGGAAATATTTTTGCTGGTATTTCTTTCCCTGCGTGTTCCCACTTCTTCATCACTTGGGTTTTAAAAATTTATTGCTTATCTACTATTCCTCCAAATGCCACTTTCTATCACTCCCTGCTGTCTTCCTCTGCACTTGTCTGTATCTCTAAGTTGAAATGGATTATCTGAGCTCAGCACTACCTTCAGAGGAGGCACCAAGATGACAAAATTCAAGGAAATAAAAACATCTCAGTCACTGATTAGCAGGAGAAAAGGGTCAGACAGGACAGGCTGGGAGGAAAGAGAGGTGCTGACAGATTATTATAAACCTCCCAAGTGAGTCATGATTAAGAAAACCCTGCCCCCAGCTGAGAACTAGGAATTTAGGACTCACACATGACACACTTCAGCAAACTGATTTACAGTGTTTCCTGCACAAATATTTCCCCTTGTAGCACAACAGAGTTGCAAAGGGAGTATTTCAGAATACCTCACTGACAAGTACACAACAATACACCTTCAGAGTTCATCTGTTTGCCTTAATTTATCAAGATAACTCATGACAAAGGAATTCTGATTTCCAGTGCTCTGTAAAAACGATGAAGCTCATTTCCAAAAACAACTGAAGTTAGCTAGCAGCAGACACTTCAGACTTGTTGTGGATGACAAGCAGCTGGACAGAAAACATATATAAAATCACAGGCTGCAACCCTTTACTAATAAGGAGTAGATGTGGGCTCTGCACAGGGTGAGGGGGAAAAAGAATCAGGAAGTTGTCAGGGACTGAGCAAACAGCACTGATTCAGAATGATTTCATTTCTTTTTTAATCAAACAAAGAAAACATAATAAAACATCTTTGTCCAGATGCACAGCTTGATGCTGGAGTCTGTCTTGAAACTGACAATTTTTAGCAACAACAGCCTGGCAGTACTAGGAAATAATATATTATATTATAAGAATATATAAGAACTCTTTTAGTTTTTTTTTTTTTTTTTTTTTGTGTGTGTGTGTGTGTTTTAATTGAAGTTATAGATGTTCTGAGGCACAGAAACCTCTGCAATATATTTAAATAAAAATAAAATCTTTTAAAGCCTATAGAAATGCCTACAAAGAACAAGAAACGTCTTACTGAAGGACAGCCATTATTATTGTTTCACACTTTAGCAGACACTTGATAATCTCTATGTGTATTAAAGTATTTCTGCATTTTAGGTATTATACACCTCAAAAATCAGAATATTTCAGTATTTTCTGATTTAATTTTCTAGCATTTTACTAATAATCAAGACATCTCAAAAACACCCAGCTTTGCCTATAGACTCTAACAAAGACACCCAGTCTAAGGGCATGTTCCTGGTCATGCCTAAACACCATCCTGCTGAATCCACCAAATCTAGACAGAAAGCAAGGAAGATATAGAAACATGTAGGCAACCTTTCTTAAGTTTGGAAATACAGACACAATGGTCTGGTACAAACTACCTGCGTAACATCTCAGTACTGCTCTAACACACATCACTCACCTTTTTAATGCACAGCATGAGGATGGGGAAGAACTCTCACTTTCTCAATGCCTTTACTGAAGGATTGTCTCTTTGTCTCATTTTCTCTTAGACAAGCATTTTCATAAGAATTTTTTTATGCTTAAGAATTTTTTTTTATGCCTCTTATTTCAGGGATACTCTCTTCTTACCATTCATTCAGTATCACTTCCCTAACTTTCACAAATCCAAAAAATTCTGCCAATTTTAGTAGAGCAGTAGATGGAGATGAGAGGAAAGACTGGTGTTCGATATCATTCACAAATCAGTGGGCAACTAATGAATACCACTATTACAACAAAATAGTTTGTAAAATAAATATCTCTGTTTAGGGTGATCAATAGTACAAAACACCAGTTGGCAGAAAGTGATCAAAACTTGATGGATCAACAGGCCTGTTTAGTAGCTGCAGCTTAAGCAATATTTATCCCAGAAAGCTGATTACATCTTTGCATGAATAAGGAAATGTACAAAAAAGTTAAACTTCTATAAAAAGTTTTTAAAAAAGAAGCAGAACACCTCCAACATCTAGTGACGACACTGACAGCCATGCTATTATGGGATCAAGACTCAACATTATCATTAGTTCAGAAAAGATTCAGAAGAATGTATTTTCTAAAGGAGACAATTTTGACACATTTGCAGCCATCCATTTCAATCAAAATTGGTCAAATCTGTTATACAACACGTGAAGAGCAGGAAAGAGTTCACTATTAGACTTAGAAAACTTAAAACTGAAAACAAAATGTTCAGTCAGTCTGCTCTAAAAAACTGGACACAAAGTTCAGAATAAGTTCATTAGCAGTAACACAGACTGCTGCACTTACTGTAACAAAGATTGTGCGCCAACTGCTTATTCTGCTTGGGATATAGGAGGATAGAACAAGCCAGATGTAACTGCCAAAATCTCATGAAAAGTTTATGATTTTCAATTCCCATATTTTTGCAGATCTACTGAAGATCTGCAAATGAATGTTAGTTTTCATTCTGCAAATGAATGTTAGTTCCATTTTTTGGTCTAACTTGGCTGATTTATTTTTAATAAGAACTACAGAGGTCAACTTAAGCTTAGTTTTGACAGGGTTTTTTTAGTACTTGGGAATCACTGAACCATAAATTTCTAAATGGGGTCATCAGAACTCCAAGCCTGAAATCAGTGCAGTAATGGCAAAGGAATGCTGCTTATTATTCTCAAGTTCAATGTGTATTTGCCTACAGTGTATTTTGTATTATACAACAAGGCGCCAGCTTCAAGCTAGGAACCTCAAGAGGTAAAAGTCAAAACCTATTAAAATTTGCATGCAGCATGAAATTTAAATTCTCTAGCTTAGTGTTTCTTGAAACCTATGTCCAATAACTATACTCATAAATCATAGTCAAGTTGTATCTTGATACTTCTTTTGATAAACTAATGTGATTGCACTGTTTGAAATCTCAGTGTTTAAAAAGTCTCTCAAAAAAATTTCTAGTAGCAAAACAACTAATTTGTGACAACCCAGACTTCTTTTTATCATGCTGAAGAAGATTACAGCCATAGATGAGCACAAGTGCTGAGAGGTAAACCATGGGTAACTGAAATCTTCCATCTAATTCCCAAGTCCATTGAATAATAATTGAGGTTCCTAGTGATTTTAATACATTTGAGAGTATTACTTGCACAGTTTAAAAAAACAGCAGGCATTAAGTCTGCATGCCCCTCTTATTCTACTTTCTCAGACAGATAAACCTGAGATATGTAAATTCTTCCCTGGTGGCAAATTAAAAATGGAATTAATTGAGTCAGTTTAGAGTAGGAGGAAATACTGGGGTACTGCCTTTTATTTATTGTTGATGTTAAGTGCTGACAAGGTTTTAATATTCTGGTATTGCTTAAAAGCCCTCAGCCATCATCAGGATGGATAACTGCAGCTGTGGGAGAGATTGTGAATAAGGGTGGACACTTGGAGATCCTGATAACAACACACAAAAACCACTTGAAAAATACACTGGAAAGATTTATTGTTAACCTGTCAGGGCTAAAGGAACGCTGCATTCTCAACTGGTGATGAGCATTCAGAGCATACGTGCAGTATGTTTCCACTGCAGCTGCTGAAACCTCAGACCACGGCAGCTATTACCCAAACATCTCCCAGTTACCCAATTCATTTGTATTTCTCTGACAAATTATTTGCCTATGCTCAAGGTTCAGACCCTTCCTCAAATTCTCTCATCCGCATTCTCCCTTAAAAAATGGCCAACGGACAACCTACCAACCACTCAGTCCAAAAATTCTCCCTTAAAAAATGGCCAACGGACAATCTACCAACCACTCAGTCCAAAAATATCCATTCAGCTATAGAATTCATTTTTAACTTTCTTCTAACCCAGCTATAAAGATGGTCAGTGTTCAGAATGGTGCGGTTCAAACTCTGCTGAGGCTGTAGGGGTTAATAGCCTGTCATCCCACACTCAGGTCCCCCCAGAAGTCACATAGCATATAAATTCCTGCATCTATTCTGCAGATGCAATGACATACATGTGGTGATGCTCTCAAGCCCATGAGGAATTACAGTTCCTTTGATTTCTCTCCAACACATTCCTTTTAATCAGTACCTTAAGCCAGAGCACAGAGTTGCTAAGAAGGAGAAAAAATAAAATACCTGCCGATATGTCTGAAAGAAGAAAATGCTAGGACAAGCCATGAGCACAAAATTGAACCCTGGCATTTTAGTTGAGTACATATTACAAAGGATCATTTCAGATATGTTTGTTTCAGAATGGTGTCTTTTTTACTTACTTATTTTTGAAAGGAATGAGAACCACAAGTCCTATTTGAAAATTTTCAAGTTGGAGAGGTTATATCTTCCCACTGGTAATATCACTTATGTAAGGCAAACTCATGATCAGCGTTAATCAGTTTTTATCCAGTCCACAGCTGATTTTCCTCAAGGTTCTTATCAAGAATGCGAAAGCTGCTTTTAGTTAATTTTAATGTTTAAATGCCACAGATCGAGTACTCAAAACTGAATTCTGAATCTTTAGAAAAATGTATTTAAGAGAGGAAACACTATATCAGGCACAATGCAATTCTCAAAAGACATGTGCTACTGGCAGTTAAAAAAAAAATCTGAATTTCTTCTGTAGCAATGAGCCATCGAGCTCCTCTTTACCTACAATTTAATTTATACAATAAAACTTTTAGAAGATCTTTTATTAGCTGCCCCAAGAACACTGACAACAAGAACAGAGACATTACACACCTTCTAAAATAACTGCACAAACACACACAAAGCCAGATGAGAGAGCAGCACATACTTTCATGAAAAATCCATCATGCGTGTACAGAATACAATGGGGACTCCAGTGTCAAATCTCACAGTGGTGGACTTCATCAAAGAAAGAATTACAGCTTTGTATCATCCCTAAATAGTGGACCAGGATTTTCTTCAAAGCTTTCAGTGAAATCCACCTCTAACAAGCCCCTAAGTCACCTTTAATCTTTAAAGTCAGTACCAAAAGAAGAGCAATTTTAGAAATATTACACAGATAGAAGAGCGAATTATTTAACCAATTGACCATCTTTACTAACAATTGCAATTTCTCAACATCCTCTAACCATATACAATGATGAGATCTAAGAATGTAAGGTCTTCTCATTATGAGGAGGATATCTCAAGGCTGTGCCTTGAAAACAATACTCCGAATGAGATCTGCTACTGCAAATACATTTGTTCTCTAGAAGAGAACAAGATCTGACGTCACAGTAATGTGATTGATAGTACCTTGTTACCACAGAAGAAAACCTGTGATAAGATAAAGAGATTTCCCTGTGGTGTAGAATAAATCTATCTGAACAAGGAAAGACCAGTGCTGCTTATCCTGAAGTAGACACACTTAGCATAATTCTCATTACAAATGACTGCAGAATTTCACAGCACAAGACATTTACCTTCCAAGATTTCCACAGCTATTCACTTTTCTTCTCACTCCAATCTCTATCTGGGATTCAAAGTCAAGCCAAATTTTCATCCCAAGAAATACTGATTCACACATTACATTGAGACTATATTAATTCAAACACAGAGTACTCAGTAAATCCTGACTTTATTGACATTTCAAACCAGTTATATTCAATTCATTTTCATGTCTACCTGCTTTCAAGTCAGCAAACAATCTGATTGACATATAAACAGAAAAATTATTCAGACTTTACGAATATAGTAAAACATACCATTATACAGTGTATGTGCGATGCTCATCAATATCAATAGCCATGATACTGAGCTAGATCTGGGCATGAAAATTTTCATTACAACTCTGACCACTCAACATCAGCCCAAGCGTAAAGCCTGAATGAGGCAGAGATTGGGGTACTCATCTGCCATATGGAAAAACTAGAGAACCGCATTTTAGTTTTGCTTGCAGACAAAATAAATAAATAAATAAATAAATAAATAAATAAATAAATAAAAATTGGATCTCAGTCTCTCAGTTTATATAAAGGCTTCTTTTTACTTTTTTCTTTGCACGTGCTATAACATAAATGAGATGTGAAATATATTTCCTTTAAAGGCTATTGACGTAATACAGCCAGAATAACATAATCCCAGCTCTCCTTATCAAGCTCTTAATTCTGAGATCAAACTCAATTTCACGTAATGATAAAAAGCCCTAAGTTTCTTTAAATGCAAAGTTTAGCTAGGAACTTAAGAAAACTAAAGTGTCTTCAAGGAATCAAAGTGTAACGTATTCTGAAAAATAACACAGGTCAAGACGAGCAACAGTCAATATTAATCACAGAAAAATAATTTCCCACTCATGAACTTAACTTTCCATTACAAAGACAGTTTATACTTATCAGAAGATTGGACTCATTTATCCTAAACAAATTACAGCACTGTGAAATGCCATCACTAGAGGATATCACAGTAGAGGCTCAGCTACATATTGCAGACCAGTTAAAAATCAAACTCAGTAAAGCAGCACTCATCCACCTCCTTAGAATCACAGAATGGATTGGGTTGGAAGGGACCTTTAAGATCATCTACTTCCAACCTCCCTCTAGACCAGGTTGCTCACAGCCCCATCCAGCCTGGCCTTGAATGCTTGCAGAGAGGAGGCATCCACAACCTCACTGGGCAACCTGTTCCAGTGCCTCACCACCCTCACAGTAAAGAATTTCTTCCTAATATCTAGTCTAAATACGCCTTCTTCCAATTCAAAACCATTTCCCCTGGTCCTGTCACTAACTGCTCTTCTTGCCTTTGTGTCAATTCTTTACAACCCACATTGTACAAGCAATTCTTAACTGTCACAGCTTACAGTGCATACAGTATTAACTAACCTAGTGGCACATTACATACTTCTAAGGTAAATAACTTATAAAAACAAACAAACAAACAAACAAGAAAACCAGAAGATAAAAAAATGTGAGGAATTCATTTTGAGTTTAAAATCCAGGCTATTTCAGATTAGAAGGAAAACAACTTGCATCTTTGACATATATAAATATTTAAATAAGCAAATAGCAAATATTTTGGCTATATAGTGAAGTTAGTGAGGTTTTCCTACTTACAGTCTTTTGTTTTTACTCAATACACTAAGCCATTTCACAGATACTCTGTTTTGAACTGCTTTAACAACATGGGAGCTATTGATTTTTGCACCCACTTCCAGAAGATGATGAATGTCCTTTTTATCCATTTAAGGAGAAGAGAGATGATGGCCCTTCTATCTGCTGGGCTGAGAACTTCTGTGACTGAAAACCAGCCAGGTCTATTTTCCTCCTGAGGGAGCAAACTGAGGAAAAAAATAGGCCATGTACGTGTCCTTTAATATGCACTGCTTAAATTGAGAGTCTATAGCTACATGAATTGCCTTCTGTAGCTGGCTTGTTTGTGCCTCATACATGGGAGCCAGGGGAGAAGGCTGCATTATTCACTGGATGTTGCTGTTACTGCAAGATAAATACTGCTTTCTTCTTTTTATCTCTGAAGTGTCTTTCAGATAAACAGTGTGACCTGAAGTGAAACCCTTCACTGTTTAAAAGCAAACCCAAAAGAGATCTATTTTCCCAACAAAAGCAGGGGCCCAAGCAGGGAGGTGGCTGTGGATCTGACGCTTAACACCATTCACTACAATCCCAACCTAGCTTACATGAGGGGAAGGGAAAGTGAGAATAAGCTTTTTTAAAGTCTGCTAAAGTCTTGAAACATGGAAACAAAACTATAACAGGGCTGGAAGCAGGACCTTTGCTGTCAGTTTTTGCAATATCAAAGTCACTAACAAGCACTTGCTGAGAAGCACCGGGCCCAGTGGTGCTGTTGCAATGGGGTAGAACAGAAGCATCGCTCTCTGAGATGGGGGAAGCACTGATGCTGAATCAGCATTTCAAGACATAACCCATAAGAAAAGCAGTTCAGATTCGTTCTCTCCTTCATCTTTGAAAGACTGACGTAGAAATCCCTTTGCTCAGAAGAATAAGACAGAAAGAGAACAAGTTATGCTCCTCCTCTCACGTTCAATGCATATTTAAGTAGGTTGCATCCTAGTCTTGTCACAAACATATCTCCAAGAAGCCAGTAAAGATTTCTTTACTCCATGCATCAGGTTTGTATGTAGTGCTGCTCTGAGACAAAGAGCTCCCTAAGCTCCTGCTGCGGTCCCCCAATACCTTGTAAAGATACTTGTTCTTGAGATCTCAAATAACGGAACCTAACGTTCTCCCCGGGCTCCCTGTTCCAAGGCTTTGCCATCCTGACTGTTGGAAATTTTTTTTTTATGTATAACGTAAATCTTGCTGTAATTCAAGTCTGCTTCTCACTGATCTTCCTGTGAAAGACGATAAATGTATTCTCTATCTCTTTGTAACAGCCTTTTATGTATTTGAAAGCTGTTATCATGACACCTTAGTCCTACCTTCTCTGTATTCAAAAAACCCACTCCTCCAACCTTTTCTTATTAGTCTTTTTTAAAGAGACCTCTGAAGATTCTCATTATTTTTCTCTGAACTCCTCTAAATTGGTCTATATCCTTTTTGACCTTAGTAGGTTCAAGGAGAGAGAGAGATAATTTTTTCTGTTATTTAACACAATGTTCAAGCCTTACACTCCAGATGGTGTTTGACATGATTGACAAAATACTGTTTACCTAAATTCAACTTGAGATTGACTGTTAGCTAGCATTTTTTCTTGTATTGCTGATGCCTAAGGAGTCATTACCTATCCTGTGCTTGTACAGTTAATTACTCCAATCTAAATACAGAAGTTTAAATCCCTCCTTTCTACATAGCAACCACTTAAACTTACTTTATATTTCCCACAGTGTTTCAGGAATGGAACGACTTGAATGTTTCTGTATTTTTATCTTTTATTCATAGTATTTACAGAAAATACAGAATGATACCTTGAAGAAAGTCAGGCTCTCAAAAAGTCCCATTTGACACATCTGACACTGTAACAGACTTCTTCATGCAGCTACTGCTTCTATCTACCAGAACTGCTGTCAGAATTAAAATCATATGATACTGTCTTTTTTTTGTGGATTAATCTTGATTCGTTGATTTTGGTTATTAGGCTTCATTGTCATCCTTTACTTGCTTTCTAAGAATTTTTCTTTTTCTTTTTTTTTTTTTAATCTTTCAAGGTAAAGCAGACAACATCCTAATGCCAAGATTCTTCCTCCTTCACTTGTTTTACAGATGGCATTATGTTTGCCCTTCTCACTGAGGTTTTGCTGAATGAGTGTCACAGCAATAAAGTCCAGTCACATTTCCAAAGGACTGTATTATTATTATTATTATTATTATTATTATTATTTGCTATATATCTTTGGACCTGTAATCCGGTAGACATTCTCAAAATAAAAATAGTGTTTACCTCCAGTATAAAAACCTGCACAAAGTGCAGCTGGAACAGAACAGAAAACTGAAACATCTTCCTCTACCTGAAGGGGTTCATGTCCATGTCTCCTATTAAAGGGGCTGTAACTAAGAGAGCACTTACAGGCAGTGGAGAGGAACAGGGACTATGGAAACCCTGCATCCGTGCTTACAAGACCATCTATATCTCTTACATTAAACAGTCCTTGCTTAATACAGAAGCAGAGTCTCAAGGATTCAGACCATCCCTGTATTTTCTTTTCCTCCATGCTTCCTCTCTTTTGCTCCCTGCACTCTTCACAACAGCACAGCTTCAGCAGGTACAAAGAGACACAGTATCATCACACTGCTGACAGTTCTGATTCTTTTCTCCTATGCAAATACTCTATTAACAATATAAGACACAAGGATCTTTAGAAGATTCCTCCAAACTACATTTAGAAGACCACTGTTTGATTTTCCTTCCCGTTTCCCTACTAGACTGCCAACAGGAGCTGACAAGTGAATGTGTACTTTAACAGCTTTTCCCACCCAACATGCTTGGTATTTCTTTTGGGACACTGCTCTTATTCCTTCAGTCTTGCTATGGTGTACTTTACAGTATGGCTTCTCTGTCAGAGATGGGGAGCTTGAAGACTAGAGCTGAGCTCTCATGGATGTGAAGTCCTTCTGCTCATTCCTTAGATGAACACCAAGAAAAGACTATATTAATTTCCTAATACATAAAAATACCTGCCTCAATGCACCCATACACACAAAGCACTGATCTCACACTCAGCAAGTATTGCCTGAAAAGTAATCAGATGAGCCAAAAACCCCACCCTCAACAAAAACATTCCCTAGCAGCATTCATCTATGTTATTCTATGGTATTTCTAATTTGCTTTGTAATAGCGACAAAAACCAAAACAAACACTGTACTTAACAGGAATTTTCTGAACATTGTAGTCATCCTCTATACTGGATTGTGTCAAATCACAAAGAAAGCAAAACACGGCCCTTATCAAAACAAAAGTACATTGAAACTATTCAAGACTACTTGCTTCAGGATTGACAGAATAGTACAGGCAAAGCAAGGACAGCAGGTAAGGAAAGCATTTGAATATACTGTGGCTATGTTAGAAAATGATAAAAGCAGCTATACTATGAGTGGTTCCAAAAGAGGCTTGTAAAAGGTATGATCCAGATGGTCACCAAATCATGCTACAGG
Organism: Pavo muticus; assembly: GCA_016647715.1. Lineage (NCBI taxonomy): Eukaryota > Metazoa > Chordata > Aves > Galliformes > Phasianidae > Pavo > Pavo muticus. The sequence goes on from JACDJE010000152.1 coordinate 33,307, forward strand.
AAAAAGTCAACAGGTGTTCCCCTTCATATACCTCAGTGATTTAGAAGCAATGAAAATGAGTACAAAGGCAGTGAGGACAATCCTCTTCAGACTTCAGTCTTTCAACCAAATCAATTAGCTGTTACTAAAAGGTTATCTTGGATTACATTTGTATGTCCTCATGCTTGTTCAGATGGCACCACAGTAGAAACTGTCAGTACCTTTGAAGTAAGAAGCTAACTAACACCTTGAAAGTAACCCCCAGATTAAATATATAGCTACATAGTTTCTAAATTCAGGCCAATTATGAGTTTTTCGGGCTGTTTTATCAATTTATCTTTGAAGTCTGTGCTAAAAATGTTTCACTCCAATTTAACAGAAATAAATGTTTCTTCCTAAATTAATGGCTCAGACTGCAAACATCTTCAACATGAAGTGAGCACAGGAACATACTTCCTTTCTTTGAATTCCACATAAAGAGCATCACTTCTGAGAGGAGAGAGAAGGGTTCAACCATGGACAAAACACTGTTGCCATAGTAAAATGGAGGAAGAAACTACCAGAACTGTTTTGCAGAAACAGGTTCACCACCATTTCATTAATAAAGAACAGCTCTTTGAAAAAAAGACATTGGCCTCATAACTTATGAGTAAAGTCAGCAAAACACAGGTTATGAACCTGCACAGCACACACTGTTCTCCGGCTGAAAGAACAGAAGGAACTCCATTTAACCCAAGCAAACTGTTAACAAAACTGAAGTGGAGCTGATGATTGGGTGCTATGTTGGAGCCAGGCGACAGACATCAGAATGTTATTACAATAAATTAGGCATAAGTAGAACTGAGGGTAGGTCATGCCTCTGGATAGATCCCAACCAAGTGACTTTGTACCTAGTTCTCTCCTTATAGACTATGATACAACAAAATGTGAAATTCCAAGCAACCATTTTTTTTTCTCTTAAGTTTTAAACACCTACAGACTTGTATCAAACTTTATATTAAAACAACTCCAGCAGCACAAAATTATCCCAGGGAAGTCTTCCATTGGGTGACCTTTCATTCTCAGCTAACAGAAATACTGCACATGAAACCACAGGTTATGTGCAAGAGGTTACGCAGTTCTAATTCCAACTTACACTAAATGGGAAAAGCTGCTGACCTCAGTTAAATGCAGTAATCTACTCAAAGTCAACAAAATGACTCTGCTATAACTGTTACATATCTGTGAGCAGATGAAACCCACTGTGAGATTTTCTAGGGCTGCACAGAGGAATTTGCATAGAATTCCCTTTCTTTTCAAAGGATAGTATTAATTGGCACTGTTTTGCTCTCCTTCTCCTTGGAAAGCAATACTCAGCCTTATCCACTCTATCCCTATCCTGAATGGTCTGATACCGACGTAATTAAACTCTGAAAACTTCTTGTCTTAAGAAATTTGCTGCTTCTATCTTGAACAGAAAAGCCCAAAAATCTTATTCAGCATTTCCCAATGCTACAGTCTGTGCAACAAAAACTAACTCAGATGAAGTCTTTTTCACTGAGCATCTACATGCCCCAACGGAAGCTTTATCACAGAGTTCTAAGTAAACTGACCATAAAAAACATTAATTCAACAATCAGTACATTCACACTGTCTGCTTTTCCAGTCTTGGACAGAATAGATAAAAGACCAGATACCACACCGAGTTTTCAGTTCTCAGTAGAGTTTGTTTCCATACTCAGATCATGTCAGTTCTGTAAGTTAGATCCTTAAAGTATAAATGCAAAAACTATCATGCTTGCTCAACAACCAACTGAATACTGAAACAGCACTTGTAAAAAGATAAAAACTTATTTAAAAAAAAATTGAGTGCAACACAGACATTCTAATAGGTAGAAAAATAGGGATAAATTGATAATTTTGTTGCTGGAAATTAAAACAAAAGATATACCAATGCAAGCCTCACTATATCTTAAAGGAATCAGCTTCTCTAGCAGTTCATATTTTATGTTGTTTCAAAAATGTATCAAAGGGGGAAAAATAATCTACACTATGACTAACAAAAATTTTTCCTTCTTGTTATGAATAATTCTGAAAATGCCACAATAAATTCAAGTGTTGGGACCTATGTAAAACTCCTTGCGGGAAGAGTCTTGATTTTTTAGAAGAGAAAAATCCACAGAGATCTGATTTATTAATGGTTTATTAGAAATTAATTCATGCCAAGAGCAAATTAAATGTTCATCTTATTAAAGAAAATATAATGATTTCAATGAAGATAAAACAATCTTAGTACGAACAAGATGGTAAAACATATTAGTGAGATTAATGTTATTAAAAATAGATTGACTAGAAACACAACAAATTACATGTTAACAGGGTAACTAAACAGCAGAATTATACAGTAAGAGCTACTCTTCATAGTTATTTTGAAGTGAAACAAATTTTATAAGCTTACATTTTGCCTAAACTTGATCAGTTAAACCCAATAATTTTAATAGGATGAAAAAAAACCTTTCCGCAATCCTTTACTTAAATCCACAGTGCTCCTACACTTAATAGAATTTCTTTAATGAGGTTAATGCAATGTTATTAAGGGAATTGGGATTTGAATTCCAGTCCTTCCATATTTCTTTTATGAAAGTAAATTTTCTTTTCATAATAGTAGCTTCCTACATTAGAGTTTAAGGATAGTCTTTTGCCGACTGTAATGCTCTCAGGTGTAATTAACATGAATATATAGATACATATGTATACAATATATTAAGATGTATATAGAATTGTTAATAGATGTAGGTCCCTCCAAAAGTATTGCATCCTATTTATTTCCATGGAAACTACAAAAGATACAAAGAGCACAATAGCACTATTTGATAGAGCAAATTCTCTGCTACAAAACACTGTTTTTCAACATAGTCATCACCATTAGCTACGCATTTTTGCCAGCAACGATCAAGAGCCTGCATGCCACACTCGTAAAAATCTGCACCATCTCTGTCATTGTTGCTGCTACTGAAACAAATCATGCACCCCTCACTGTGCTCACACTGACTGTTTGGTCTCCATAAATGTTCAGCAAGCGCCAATGAATGTCAGTGGGTGCCATTTTTTTTCTGCATGGAGGAATTCAAATGAACCCCTTTGCTTCGTACACACTTTCCTGTTAGACATCATTTTATCAGACTGCCTCTCTACTGCCATGCATCCCAGGGCAATGGAATATTGGTGGGAAGGTTCAGCCTCTACTGCCATACCACCACCATCTGCCTATGACATCATGGGCCAACATCACAAAACAGGAGGCATTACTTTCAAAGCAGCCCTCGTACTTCTATTAGAAGAAATTTTTAACATAAAAGTTAAGTAACAAAGTAGACAGCATCATTTTAATGACAATATTCAAACTGCTTCCACCAAGAATATTTGCCTTCTCATCATTGTATAGAGATGAAAAAGCTCCACTGCAGAACTTCCAGTCTTATATAATCAAATTATCAAATAATATGTATTTTGCTCAATTAAATGATAAAACATCAGTTAACAAAGGAAAAAGCTTCTTTGTTGGGTAGAACAGAGCTATATTTTGCAATGTGGAAACTCAAGTTTTGACACAATAGCTATAGATTTTTAAATAGAAGATATGCACTCTTCCCAAAGACGCGTCCCTTTTCATTGCACAAACTGTTTCACCTAAATCACTAGACATAAATACCATATCTGATCTTCTTCAAAAGCAATCAGCCAGTAAAAGAGCAAATGTAGTGACCTGCGATGCTTTTTACTCAGCCTCAATTTATTTTATACTTCTGCAAAACTTCTGAAGCATTCCTTATTGTTTTGCAACATCATTACATTTTCCATGTACTTCTCCCTATGTACCTGCATTATAAGTTTCTTCCCAATACTTTTTTTTTCCCACTATTTTTCAAGTGCTTACAATACTTCTCAGGTTGGTGTCATCCAGATTTAATAATCACATACTCGCTACATGCTTTCTTTTGACAGTGAAATATTAATAACATTCACCTATTATAGTTTTTTGAACAGTTTTCTATCCACCTACAAAAATTTCTTCTGCTGAAGTCAAAATATATGACATCTCCTGCCTGTCCTTCACCCACAAAGCCTATTATTCTATGAGAGATGAAAATTAAATTGGTTTGACACTTTTTGTTCTTGGCAAATGTATGTTTACCATCTCTCATCTCCTTTTTATTTCTATGTGCTTACAGGTAATATTAGCAACTTCTTTCAGTACTTTTCCAGGAACTGAAGTCAAGTACGTAATAAATCTCACTGAATTGTCTAAGACAGGTGCAGAATAGAAATATCAGGTATTAATTTAAGAGCATTTTTAAATGCTCAGATTCAATTTGCATGCAACCTAAAATACCAAGGCTTCCTAATCCCATGAAACAATCTTTTCTTCAAAATACAATTGTGACATTTAAAGTGTTAGAGAAAATGACCTTATTTAAATATTTCTTTATTTAAGCATAATAAAAGTATAGCTCAATCACCTCCTTAATCTGTGACAAGTTTCAGCATGCAGCAGTCAATTCTTAGTTGATTTTACTGAGTCCTAAATTATTATAGATTTTATAGATTGATTTTATTGAGTTCTAAATTATTATGACTTTTGTAAATTCAAGAACTCTTGAAAGTACTAGTATGAAAGATAAGCCACATTCTATGTATATTTTCTGCTCATTGGCAGGCCAAAGAGTTGTTATCACTGTGGTTTTGAACAGAGGCATAATTAGCACACTAGTAGCTCAAGTGATAATATTTTCCATGTAATCCCTTATCTTTCATGACAGAGAAAACACTCACATTGCCATATTTACATGATCTACAAAAGAGCTGTATTAAAAAGATGCTGGCGGAATTGTGTTATTACAACATACAGAGATGCCAAATCACTTCTTCCCTAGTATTAAAAAAAGCAAGCAAACACACATACACACAAAAAAAGCAGTTTCATTAGAAATTAAGTTAATACTTAAATAGGAATGCATCACAAGAAGCCAAAAAGTGCTTACAGTGAGACTGCAAACAGAATCTTTGAGCTCACCTGAGCTGCGTTTTTGTGTATACAAATATTTTACTTATTTTCGGTTGACCATGACTCATGTACTGCATTGATATGTAATGTGTTTAAGTCATAGAGTTTACTACACACTTAGAACCACAAATTAAAAAAGATAGGTGACTGTTTTCAATGCAAATTGAAGGAAAGAGATTATATTTTCTAGTAGAAGTATCGCCATTCATAACTAAATTGTGTTTTTTTTTAGGCTAAGAGTTATAAGGAGATGTGTATTTCTTTTCACAGCAACAGGATTTGCTACTGTGATGGGTATATTAACACCCGGCTAGCAGAAATTATTTATTATCATTAATTATCAATCAATTACTCTATAATTACATATGACATAGTAATAATTATTATAATCATATAAAATAATTATATTATTATATTATTAATAATTGATAATTATTATATTCTACTTGTGTAATCAGCCCTGCTTGCATTCTACAAACCTACATCTAGTCAAGAAGAATGTCTCAAAATTCCTGCCATTCTCTATCAAGTGATGGCATGTAAGTCAGGGTTCAGGGCCTCCTCCACTTGTGACCTAGGTTTCACTTCTGGAGGGAGGACTCATACCTGCAAGCCATGTCCAATAGTTACAGTACACAGTGCCATATAGGTTAACTCATATGACAAGGAAAGGAAGATGGGGGTCCCAGGTCTTTCTCGGTGTAGAAGAAATTCAAACACACCTGTAATGGATCTCAGGGAGGCATGAATTTGTCCCACCTAACTCTAGGCATTTTCCTAAATTTGGAGAAAAATTGATCATGTATCTCTATATTCAAGAGAGAAAGAGGTACAACCCATGAGTAATTACACTGTAAATATATTCAGGGAAGAACTATCTTACCTCCTTATTGATGTAAGACACTCAACTTTTTTTAACATTTCAATTAAGTGTTTCAAAATGCAATAAGAGTCTGCAGGAGAACCTGGCAGAAGGAGCATCTCAACCCCTGCCACGTGCAGCCATGAAGGCATTTACTGACAGTGAGCGGCTTCGCACTCAAGGCACACAGAGAGAAAGGAGACAAACTGGGTTATGCCTTCTTCCACCATAAGAAAAGTACAAATAATCCCAGAAGCAGGACTGCAAACTCAGCTCTAAGACCCTGAACATTTAACTACGGGACAGTGTGTTCAGGTGACAGTCGCACTACTGTTCCATTTTGTATTTGTGACTGAGGTGCACATAGAGGAACAGAACAGAGCAGTTACATCACACTGCACGCTTTTTCAGAAGACAACAAAAAACATCTCACATCGTACTGCAGTCCAAACATTTCATTTCTGGAATATAATTTGCCCAAAGGAAAAATAACATAAATCCATTAAATAAATGTACTCTATTCACGCCTGCAAATGTTAAATGCGTATTTTTCTGGGAATTGTTACACTAAGTGCCACAGATCATTCACATCTGTTTCCAGCTGTGGTCTAATGCTTTAGAGGAATGCATTAAACCTCATACACCTGGAGATTAGCAGATTTCTCTTGCTCCAGTTTATCAGCTTGCAAACCCAAATCTTGACAATTTATGTCATTTGTACTTTATCTTAACACGAGTACACAACAATTTCACATTCACTAAACTATACTCACTTCTGCATTAGAAGCAATTACTCTTGTTATTTTCAGATTACTAGTTATAAATGATCTTTCAGAGATGTGGGGAGAGCCAAAGGAATCTCATAAAATGAGTCTGCCATTGTTGCTAAAATGGAAAGTTCCCTCCAAGACAAACACCTTCTATTTAATAGGTTCTCTCTCATTTCTGAGAATAGAGAGCACCAAAATAACATTAATAACATTGGAAAGATACACAAAATTTAAAAAATAAATTAAAAAATAATAATAAAACAAACAACAATAAAAAAACGACCCTACTTGTACTGACACACTCACACTTACATGCTTACTTCATTAGTCTTTAAGGAAATTTGGTGAAATTTTGCCTATGGAAACCGATTGCAAAACTCTTCTTAAAAGAAAAATGTTGGAGAGGGATGTTAAAAAAAAGGAAAAAAAAGCTGCATTCCTCTGAATTGAGTGCCTGCTACTGGAATGTTATGGTGGAATGAAGTTATGCAGAAGTTAACCGGGATGTGTTATAGTTAAATGCAGTGCTCAGAAAACACAAAAGAAAGTGGATTGTTAATGAACCAAAGAGCAAAGTTAGAATGCAGAATTAATTTGTAGTCAAGTGAAGCTTGAAATTTGCAATTGGATTCTGCTGCTTGTTGACCGTGGTTTGTGTTAAGTCCTGAGGCTCTCTTTCATTCTTTTCCTCCCTCACTCTGCTGGGATTTGGTGCCACTGAATCAGAAAACACAACCGTATGAGCCACAAAAGTGACCAAGGAGCAGGAAACTTTAAAATTGCTCTTTCTTGGCCAACTGAAGTTGATTATACTCTCATTCTTTCTGTAATAAATAAACAAACAGAAAGAGGAAACTGAAAGCCCTTTAAGACACTAAAATTGAAGAAAAAAAAGTGGCAGCCACATCAATACGCTTGTATTTGTCTGCAATTCCTCGCAAAACTATTTCTTCTTGCATATTTTTTCAAGTATAGCATAGATAACAACAGATAGCAACACTAGACATACCAGTTACTGTTATGCTTCTGTACATGGTGTTCTTGCCCAAGTATGCCATATAACTGTCTCATTTCTGCAGCGGCACTACTGGACTACTTTCCCACACTAATGTATTCATCCTTTCTTCAATGCTGGTACTGCTATCCATTAACAGCACAAAATTCCCCATTTCACCACCCTGATTTTGTTCACAAATGCTCACTTCACACATGTAAGGTACTAGCTATTCCGGTTTCAAAAATTACCATTTACTGCAGAGGCTTGGAGACCTTGAAAACATCAGTATTTTTACCCCACTGCCTCCCTGTTCTGCAGCTAGATGGATACAGAACTCCTCTGGCGCCTGAATACATAGGAATAGCTCTTCCAGACATGAAAGTAATTTGCAGTTCCTCAACATGATCAATCATACAGGTTAGAAGGAACCTCCAGGCATCACTAAGTCCAACCTCTCAATAAAGTAGGTTCCCTATACCAAGTTGCTACCTTCAAGCCTCACAACAGCACATGTTCTGAAAGTTATTCTCCGCTCTCCATGGTGGGTTGCATGGCACATCTCTGCATCTTGCTCACAAGAATGCCAGGTGATATGCAAAACAAATGCTGCTTGCTGTCTGGCCTTCAATTGACCAGTGCTTTTCATGCAGCCTTACAACCACTGCCAGACTCTGACAGATACATAGATCTGTTTGCTTTATTTTCTGACAATGAACTCTCCAAGATGACAGAGCCTTCATCTTGTGTCTTACCCATTGCTGGAAATGCTGTAACGTCCTTGTGTAATCGAAGTGACTGACATTTCATAGCCTGCCTTACTTAGCTTTTCATCTCAGTTCCCAATTATTGCAATTCATGGTGCAAATGTTTGCTGTCAAAGGTGGTTCACATTTAAATTATTGGGATCCCCCCCAAAAAATTACAGGTATTTTTTTTCATGAGTTGTTCACACTGAATGGTACTTGATAATATGACTCATTCACACTATTCAGTCATACTGATAGGCAAAGACAACATGGCAAATCAACTAAAACAAAACAAAACAAAAAAAAGGGAATTGACCTTAGTACGGAGAGCTGAGCTAATATTCAGATTCGTGTAAATGATCTGGTAATTAAATAAAACCCTTCAGTAGATTACTCAGGACTACAGATTCTCTTGATATCAGTACTATTAAGTACTAGCACCAGAGAATCACATAACAATTACTAGATGAAGGGAAGAACAGGAACAGAATAATTTAAAATAATTTGTCGTAATGAGTTCTTCCATATTTTGATATACTTTTCCAAGAATACTAAAAAATGTTGGCAACAAGTCTTTCAGCTAAATATTTTCAGTAATGCATATTCCTTTTGGAACAGAAAAGAAATGATGGGAAATTATGTCCTGTGTTGGGCCTCTTTTACCTGTAATTTTTTACTAAGTTTCTATGTTTGCAAACAATAAATAACAATAATAAAACTGAGCATTTTTACAGTTGCTTCATCAATAAACTCTGAGGTACTCTTTAGTACAGTTGTCCAACTACAGCCAACAACTTTGCCCTGTTGGTGTGGAATGCTAAATGCAAGTGTAGTCTATTAAAAGGAAAATGAGAAGAAAGATTGTCTCATGATTAGAGTTCCTGATTGGGAGTAATAATTCTTTGGTTTTATTTCCAGCTCTGCCATTGACACACAGAGTGACCCTGGGCAAGTCACTAAGGCCAAAAGAAAAGAGAACAGAGTTGAATTCCTACATTTGATTTAGCCATTCAGTAAGAATTTTGATTTTCATAACTGCCAAATGTCTAGAAATTCTTCGTGTGGAAATACTTTGCTGTAATCTCTTGTTCCAGTAGTTGACCTATCTGTAATTTAATCTTCATGAGAAACTGAACTGGTTTAACTTAAATCAATTTTAAATTGATCTCATTAATCTCAACTGTATTCATGCTTGAACCAAATAAACTCTCTTAAGCAATAGTTAGGTTTATTTGGTAAAACACATTTTATTTAAAAACAACAAAAACTTAGCAATTCAACAATTTCTGGATTCAGAGATGGCACTGTTTTACCCTGATTGAGACCCAGTCTTTCCACTTGCATGACTTTCATCATGCATTACATTTTAAGGACACTGTGTACAGGCACTGCTGGGTTAAACCACCACAACTTTCCTACCATATTATTCAGTCTAGTTCAACTGTCAAACTGTTAGGGCAGATATATTTTTCCTGGCCTTTGCAAATGCAGTCTTGCCTTGCTGACACTTATCCAAAAAACTTTCTTATCCTCCTCTGCTTCCCTCCTCTGGCTCCATTTTTTCCTATACTTATGAAGTACAACATTCTTGGCTTCATTTTCAAGACTTTTAAACTGCCTCTAATTCAACTTTGACCGTTCAACTACTGCTGAGATTTCTGCACTTAATTCCAACTAGCTTATCTGCTGTTGCGTCCCGAAAAAAATCAAACCACAACACATGAGAAAGATTCCAACTGGTATCGCTGGTCTGACAATCCTGGGATTATTTTACTGTCAGTCACAAAAGTATTCAGGAGCTGTCAATGATTTAAGGAGTTTAGATCACAATTTGAATAGTCTGTTTTATTTATTTCAGCACCACTTTCCATTTATTGAAAAAACAACATGCTAATTTAAGCGACATTTCTGTCAACCTTTTCCTACTGATTATGTGCAAAACTCAACTGAATATTAAGGCACCCTATTGAAACTACCTCTAACTGCTGAGCTACAGTTGAGTGTCTCTTGAGTGTTTAACATATTTACAAGGAGATTACCATTGAGTGCATACATTTTAGCATGAAATTATCCATGAATGTAATTCCTGATTTTCCCAGATTAACTGTAGGTTATTTTTATTAACACTTCAATGCTGTGAAATATTGTCTGCAACAGAATGGCTTCCTTTCCTTCCTTCCAACAGACTGCAGTTGGGTATTCATGCAGTGAGTGTAGTGGGTGTCACCACAGATCAAAAACTACGAAGTACCCTTCGCTAAGCTGGTTTGAGAAAGAAACTACTAAATTGAATTTTTCTAGATACCTTTCAGATTTTCTCCTTGTCCTCAAATCACACACATATAATGCTAATTTGATTGTTAACTGACACGTCATTACCCACAGTAAAATCAATGATCTTTACACCATTAATTCTGGAGCCAGCAGTGCCTTCTTAAGACACTTAAATTCTTCATTGTGAACTCATATGAGTCAATTTTTCAAGTTACATAAGAAAATAAATAATAAATAATTATATTAATCATTTATAAATTTTTATTCTAATGGAAGTATTTCATATTTTACATTCATGCATATAAGGTTCAGAAGTTTTGGTGCAAATTTTGAGTAGGTTCTGGAAATTTGGGATGTTTCCACAGAAACAGAAATTCTGTAGAAAGAAAAAAAGGTCTAATAGTGGAGAAGAGAAACTGAAGGTCAGGAAGATAAGTGTAGCATGCACAAGAAGCAGTGATAAAGACTGATGAAAGTAGATGCGATGCTTAAGATAAAAGATCTCAGATGTTGAACAAAATCCTGTTCCTCAAACCCAACAGCCTTCTTAAGCTTTAATTTGCTCGTTGAGGAGTTGTAGAAGTGGATGCAAAGTAGCATATAAATTATTGAACACCTTTGTGAATAAAACAATTGAAAACACACTAGTCTGCTGGGCTCTCTACAGAAAAAAAAAACATGCTTATAACCTTGTTACAGAGTGTTGACATTAGAACTTCACTAGAATGAAAAGCATTGCTTTGCAATACTGAACATCCATAAGATCATGGAATAATTCAGCCTGATGTAAGCACCCAATATTTTTTAAGTCGTAGATATGTTTTATCAATATCTAAAACGCGTGAACTCATTTCACCGAATTTGAAATCTCTCAGAATGCTTTTATCTTGAACATCATAGCACTTATCTCACCTGCAAGAAAAGGAGAAAGGAAATATCTAAAACATTAAGAGTAAGACCAGACAACATAAGAGCACAAAAATGAAGTTAAACTTGGCTAGATGTTGGCATTTAACAGCAGAACAAACACAAGTTACAGACCATTTTCTAATAGCAAGTAGATGACAAAGGGGTAGCTTGTGTCTGTATGTTACTATTACTATTGTTACCATAAAAAACATATCAAATTCATATTTTTCAATGTTTCATTTTCTTGTTGCCTACAGCTGTACTGAGCACTTTTTAAAAGTACTTTGTAATTTAAGGCTAGTCCTCTTCTATGATTTTCATACAAAGCACACCAGTTTCAAACAAAAGCCAGCAGAATAGGGCATTTTACTCACTGGAAATATCAAGTGATTCTCAGATAGCTAGAACTAGATGATTTTAATGGTCCAAACCCAAACCTTCTATGATTATATGATTCTATAGTTCTGAAAAAGAAAAACAAATCAGAGAAAGCTACTGAAAAATTTCTGTCACAATGGCAAGCTCCTCAGGTAATAACTATGTCTTTTCCTGTGGCTTGCGTGGCATTAGATTGAAAAATCAGATGATAACAAAAGAACTTAAAACCATAATATAAGTGAAAATCCAGAAAAAAAACCTCAGTCTCGGCTCCTCCCATAGAATTCATTATTTTCAGAATATTTCTAGTGTTCTGCACGCAGCAATAGACTCTAAAGAAAGAAACCAACAATCAACCAAGTAGTATACATTTTTGGAGGCTTTAGGTCTTGTACCTGCACTTAAGACATTTAGAGCACTCAAATATAAATACTTGCTCAGAACAACCTACAGTAGTGCCTACAATGGCTTAGCTAAACTTCGGTCTTAATGATCAAATTGTTTAAGCATTTATGCAAGTTCTGCAAGATGTCTACTTCTTAGGGTCTCTCAGCCTCTTTATGAGCCTTCACTACAGTCTCCAGCTCTATATGCATGAGCTTAAAATGCCTTGAAGTAATAAAAATAAAATAAAGATTACAATTAAAAAACAAACAAACCCATATCTAATTCCAGAATCTCTATTTAAGTATTTATTTGATTCTCTTTGTATGGAATTATTTCAAAAGTAAATAAATAAATAAATCTGAAACGAATGGCCTGTGGTTTGTCCCTACATTATTCTAACTCTGTCCAAAATTGATATTTCACTAAACAAAATGGCTTGTATACAAACTATATATGAACACAGACATGACATTTTAAAACTGTTTGAAATTTTCAGGGGAAAGCCCAGGAGAGAAGCCCACATTATTTGCTATGGTTTGGAATGAATTTAGTTCATTTTTAAGCAAGTATTGGGTCATATTGCATGGTAGATTACCTTTTTCTTTCTAATGTTGGCAGCATCTGGTTAATGAACAATTCAAATACACTGGGGATATGCTAAATTACTGAGAAAGAAGCATGCATACAGTCGTGCTCTAATTTCCTCAGAAAAAGTTCTATTAAGGTGAGAAAATGGTAATTACCCTCATAGCACAGAATCATCGGCATCTACGCTTGAGTAGCTGTAAGAAAATTCACAGCTTAAAAAGCAGTCAGACTTGAACAGTTAAGACAGCACCTATTGTGCAACTCTGTTTGGGGTGCAGACCTAAGTTGAACAAGTGAAAACAAAGACAACAATATATCTTCCAATATTTCAAAGTCCTGCCCCATCCCTTCATACCACTACCTCTAAAGGAAGGTACGCCACTACAGTTGCTCCATGATATCCATCACCATCTCATATTAAAAAAAAAAAAAAAAAAA